>JAOTRH010009569.1:0-57115 GCA_034768845.1 Heliamphora exappendiculata
TATTAAGATTAATATAGTTCTTAGTTTTCATGAAAAATGCATACGTCATTTTTTACAGTCACGGCGTCGGTTCAAAAAAAATTTTCGCTCCAACAATGGTATTAGAGCCATGGTTGCGTTTTTCATGAAAAACCATTGTGCTAACCTTTGTTTTGCAGCCTATGTCGTTATGATCCGATGATATGAATGTTTCAATGTTTGGTTGATATCGTATTTTAATCGTTTATCCCGACGGTTTTGTTTCGAGATTAGATCGGTTGTACGCCTCTTATGTGGGGTATAGGTTTTTGACGATGTAATCTATTATTTATTTATTTTTTTCCTGGATCAATATTGTAATCGAACCATGCAAAACGAGGGACGAAAACAAAAGAAGAAGAACAAGGTAGCGGCAGCAAAGGGCCGTTTGACCACAACAGGGAGCTGTCTTTGAGGCTTGTTTTCAGGGCTTTCAGGAATCTTTTTTGACGCGATTTTTTCTCTGAAATAAAGGTTGTCCGTTGGCTATCCGATGGTGGTTCGGTTGCAGTTCGACGATAGTGGAAAATAGGTCAAAAGGTGCTTCAAAGCTGGTCGCGCACAGTGGCGCCACTACAGAAATTTTGGCACTTTGAGGAATTTTTCGGGGCACTTTCGCTTCGAATTTTGACGCAATTTTTTTTGGTGATCAAGACCTCAATGTTCTCTACTTACCATAATTGTTTGGGGGTTCGAAAGTGGTGGCAAGGCGGTCAAACAGCAGCTGAAAAAAGGCGGCGCAGTGCTGCCTACACAGCAAGATTTTTGACAACTTAAGGGGTAGTTGGGGCTTCTTTTTCAGCATTTTTCCAGCGTTCCAGCGGTGGTCCGGGGTTGTGACGGTGGTCCGGAGGTTAAGAAAAAATTTCGGGTCTTTGACGAGTCGTTTAGGGTTCTAAAACCCTAAGGAAATTTAATTTAATCTGCATCTTGATATTCTTTAAACCCTTCCGCTTAACATATTTGACCGCCGAATAATCAAATCAACTGATTGGGTTTGGCCCGGTCAAAACTTATAAGCTTCCTTAAGGGGGTATCATCAATCCCGATTTTTTGGGACGTGAATTCCGTTAAAAATTAATAGTCACCATATAAATAATACCGCTACCCAACTCACCGGGAATATAGACCCATATAAGATCGCACCCTCTAATGAATCAAAAAAACTAATATTAAATATATGCAAATCAATAATTATTTCAAGATTAAGAAGATAAGCACTATTTATAATAACTTTAGGGTGTGAATTAATTTATATAGTCGGTATAAAATTAATTACCCCAAATGTTTCGTTCAGTACACACAAAGTGTACTGGTACAAAGAGTCAGAACAATAGACGACGCTATTATCTGTTCCTTGTAACCAAGACATGACTACTAAAACTCTGTACCACAGTCGTACCGATGGTATGTCCATTTCCATCTAAACTGTGAACATAAAATTTATATTCTGCAAGAACTTAAAATCTGATTTTCTGTGTGTAAACCGTACTCTACAGATCAAATTAAATACTATACAGAATATTAGACATCCATGCATAACATTAAAGAAATGATATACATACATTGCTCATAAAGATTCTCATAAAATAGAAAATTATTTTTATTAAAAAATAAAATTAAATATTAAAAATATGATTTTCAGTATACCAACCCTAACAGCATCAACACCAATTGAACTACCACCTCTAGATGAGGTCAGGCCTTGTACGAGGAGGTACTGTAGAATCTAGAACCAAAAACAAAAAAGGACCCCAAAACATGGTTATTTTGAGCAAATTACTTTTGAATCATCAACTAGCCTGACCATATCTCATGGGCCTATCATATAGGTTTCTAATTGCATTGACGACATATCTGCACTTTTGGAGTGAAGAATGTACTTTATCAGTGAAAGCAATCAAGAAAAGGTCCAATCAGGTTGATGAATTGCTTGTATTATGATGGGATATGACTTCGCAAGCATTAAATAAATTGTAGAAGACAAAACATATCAATGAAAAATTATATCTCAAGATCTCAAACCAAAGTAATAATAATACGAGGACTTCCCAAAAAATCTTAGGCCGACTCCTATGATAGTAATATACACCAAATTTCAAAACAGCAATAATGACATTTGCAAAGTTAAAAAGAAAAATCATACCAAATATTTCTTTAGCATCATTTAATCATCCAATGTAACAATGTTAAAATGTCTTACCAAGCCTCACTTCTACTCAATATCTGTTATTAATGCATCAATCAATGATGAAGGTGGAGAGAAAGGAAAAGGCAAACATATAAACATAACAAGAAGAACAAGCTTTAAAGCAAAATGTACTATTAGAAATATGTTCACATACTTGTGAATATGCCACCTGAAAAAATCAACAACGATACAAGCACCCTGATACCAAAAATAGGCCGAAGAAAAAGAGTAATGATACAAGCTCCCTACCAATAAGTTTTTAATAAAAAAAAATTCAAATATGTTGTTTTTAAGAGTAAATTGCAAAGAAAACCTATCAACTATTCAATCAAGTCAATTAAACAACTGAACTTTTCAATTGAGTATTTAAATAATTTAATTTTGATCAATTAAAACCCTTACGTCAAACACTACCAAAAAATGCATGAAATTTGCTATGTGACAACTAAAGAGTAATTAAACCCACTTGTTGCCACATCACCAAGTTTTGTCTATTTTTTACGGCATTTGATGCTCGTACTTAACTAATTAAAATCGAATTATGTAAGTACCCAATTAATAAAATTAATAATTCACGTGTCTAATAGACATTTAGTGAATAATTTAGGTTTTTTATATTTTTTGCTTGTCAAATTTTTAATGCGATAAGTAGTGGCACACATTTTAAATGCCTTGATGAACAAAATTCTCTTAATTAGTTATTATTCTTTTTAAAACTTTAAAACATCATAACTTTTTCTTTACAAGTGTTTTTTTATAAAATTTTTATTTTTTGAATTGATTCTTCTTGATCTATTAAATAAGATCCATGATAGATTATAATTTTTTTTAAATAAGGAAAGATAAATTATTTACTATCAAATCTCTATAGAAAAATCAAACGGATAAATTTAGAGTTAATTAATTATTAGTCATATTTCAAAATAATGGTTATCTGTCACGTCCCAAACTCCGGGTCACGCAAAAAATCCACCGAACAACTGGCCAAACAAAGGGATGAAAATCATAAAACCCAAACAAGGCTAAAATCTTTGTAAAAACGTACTACCGATGGTTTATTTAATTTAAAAGAGTAGCCAAAAAGACTACGATTACAGCCTCATAAGCCGAGTCTTTAAAAACAAAATACACATTCTTCTGGATAAAAAAATCATTTTAAAATGAGCTTAGGCCGTTCTAAAATCTCCCTCGAAGCACAAGAGTTTGAATGAAGCATAAATAATTTGAAAACCCCATTTGTAAACCGTTGCACCAACCAACCAAAAACGTAGTAAAAAACTATAGAAAAACAACAACCAACACATGGTTCTCTCGAAAGCATAAAGCATGCGTGCATCTGCCATAAGAAAACATATGCTTTACAACATGTTGCATCCAAACATGAAACATATACAAAATGTATAAACTACATAACACAGACAAAACATCAGTCTTGTCATCAGCTACCTCCGGGCACCTCAAGGTCAACCTACAGGACCACGTTCACCTGAAAAGAGTTTTACAACAAAATTTCACACTGTGAGCCAAAACCCAATAGAAACAGATTATAAAGTTATAAAGCAGGTTATGTAATCATAAGCATAAAAACTCAACCACAAGAGTCAAAAAGGTTTTCCATCTCAAAACCTCAAGTTTTCCATTAGGCTAACACGAGCCTCAAAATCGTTTTACTTCATAAAATCTCACGTTTCCATCCTTAAAACCATGTATTGCAAAAAGAGCAAATATTGTGCCACAGCTAAGGAAAAACAGTAGTAAAACAGTAATCAAAAACCTAATTTTTCACCGGGATCACACAACCGAGAACAAAACGTTATTTTCTCACTCAAAACACACAACCAAGAAAAATAAAATGATAAAACAGTACTCTACACTTGGGCCACACAGTCGAGGAAAATACTATAAAATGAATCCTATGTACCGACTCTGCCACATACATGGACAAAGTCAACAACTATAGACTCATGCCCATTACCTTAGTCCTGAACCACTGAAAGCCTACTAGGTAATGACAAGTTCTATACGGAGTTATAACAACCTAACTGCTTAATTTATGGGCCCAAAACCCGAGGGTACAAAGCACCCACCGCTTAACTTACGAGAATTAACCCGAAGTCACAAAGCACCTACTCTGCGCATGTCACGCCCCAAAATCCGGGATCACGTAAAAATCTACCAAACACCAATTTTATAAAAATATAGTTTCTCATACATTGAAATCCACCAGTTGAAACCAATGAAAAATCCAACAAAAGATACCTCTCATAAATAAAAGACACAATTCCAACATGCATACAGTATATCGCCTTATGGCGTACAACAACTGCCTTCAGGATCAGGCATACCCAAAAGAAAAACTATAAAAGTCTTCCGCCACCGCAGACACCACCAGAGCTACTCATGATCATCATCCACATCATCACCTGAAAAAGGTTTTGTATAGAAAATTTCACCCGTGAGTCAAAGCCCAATAAAACAGACAATACAGCCGTAAAGCGGAAAATATGCAATCATATAGAGTGGGAGCGTACTCAACCACAAGCCAAAAAGGTTTTACGACATAAAATCACAAGTTTCCCACAAACCTCCAAAAATAGTTTTCCCTTCTCAACCAAGCATTTATACAATGTAAAATACATTTTACAGTTGAAGAAAAACAGTAATCAAAACATTGTTCTCTCATAGAATGTATCATCATGGAAAAATAAGAAGAATATAATCCTATGTACCGACTCTATCACACAGACAAAGGTAGCAACTATAGACTCATGTCCATTACCCTAGACCCCAGCCGGTCAAGACTCGCTAGATAATGACAAGTTCTATACGGAGCGCCATAACGAATCACTTAATTTACGAGCGACAACCCGAGGGAACTAAGCACCAAACCGTCTCAATTTACGGAGACTAACCCGAAGGACCCGAGTACCTATGCTGCGCACGTTTTCGGACTTACACCGAGGGCAACTCGTGCCAAATACACGTCATCCCGGTACATCTAAATAATCTTCTAAAAACCGAACTGTAGCATCAACTACAAAACCTTTTCGCAAATATACATTATACATGTATTTAGATCCATCCATCAACATGAAGATCAAACAAAAATATTTCAAAATATTTTTCTCCGTTTTCAACAAAACGTTTCAAAACCTGAGACTCAACCCCGAAGGCTAGCTCCAAACCTCCAAAACATAAAATGTTGAGATTTACATCCAAAAATCATCATTTTCACCGTTTTCAAGAACACTCTTTGAAAATCATAAAGCCACATGTCATACGATGTAATAAACTAAGAAAAGCGAAAAATATGATTTTTTCCCGAAAAATCAAGGTTTAAACATATATATGATATTTCATGTATTTTCTACCGATGAAAAAAGCATACAATTACATATAACACCCTAATACAGCAGTATGGTCTAAAATTCTACCTCGGCGGGTCGAAACTCAAAGCCTCAAAATTCGAAACACGTCAGAACAGGAATCTAATCGGCCGAACACGAAGCTAGCAGCGTGAATAGCAGGGGTCCACAAGCTGATAGTCAAAAACTAGGTTCGGGATGGTCAAATATGTAGAGAGAAGGCAGAGAGAATGGAAGAAACAAACTTTCTCCAAACATTCCAGGGGCTGGAATACTTATAGACTGGGCCAAAAAGTAGTTCAGTCGACTGAAAAGGCCACTTCAGTCGACTGAAGCTCCTCGAAAAACGTACCACCGCCCAGTTCAATCGATCGAACCCCCTGGTTCAGTCGATCGAACTCAAGAAAAACAGTTCAATCGACCGAACAAAGCAGCCTAGTCGACCGAACCCCAGAGTCTCAGCCAACTATTTTGGTCTCAGTATTTCTGTTCTAAGACCAACCAAACAAGCCTAAACAAGATCCCAAAAAGCGTAAAACACATCTATACATATTGTTCTACAATGCCAAAGCATAAATCATACATCGATGATATACATAACATGAAAGAAACACGTCATCATGTATATATATCAAAAATAAAGCGATAGAAGGTCTCACATTTGGTTGCAAAGTTATTTTAATTGTTATATTGGTAAAACTATAGGAATAAGTAATACTATAAAATAAAAAAATAAACTAATTGAATGAAAAATTAAATATTATGAGATTATTTATCTATAGCGTTACGAGAAATAAGTTATACAAAGAATAAATGGGGCAGAAATAACCGCTTAAAAGATTATAATATAATAAGATTATACTCGGTATAATTATTTTTCTTATTTTGTTAGTAGTATGACTTAAATAATTAGATAAAGAGATATAATTACTTTAATTATTTGATTTAGTATAAAAATATCTAGACAAGTCAGGCGCGTTAATTCCCCCTTCCTCGTTATCATTTAATATCACATATTTTGTATAATTTATCCAACTAGTATAATCTCCAGACCCAACAATGAATTAAAAAATAAGTGGGGCCATTCGTCTCCTAATCTTAATTCCCATATGCTGATCCCACAATTAAACACCAAATTATGCTTGTGTTTGGATTAGTTTTTTTTATAATTTTTTATTTTTAATAAAAAATTTTCAGTATTATCTCAAATGAGTGTACTTTTTAAATTTTTTCCGTCATAAAAAAAATAAAAAAATAAAATTTTTTTTATCAAAAATTCAAAAAGTTCTCATAAGACAAAAAAAAAAAACCAACTTAACTAGGCTTTTGATTTTTTTTTCTAATTTTTTCGTCTTTAGTAAATTTTTTTCAAATTAATAGGTCATAACTAACATACTTCTTAAAATTTTCTCATCACAAAAAAATAAAAAAATTAAAAATTTAAATCAGAATATAAACAAATTCAGAAAAGACCAAAAAAAAACTCCAAAAACAAGCCACTTAGCTTTTTAGTCCAGGGTAAAATATTTGTGGGGCTTATGTATCTTCTAAATTCTTATTTTTCATTCTTATTCTTTCACGGAACATGCACCGAGAGTGACGTTAAGGAAATGCACGAAAAATATTATTATTATTATCAACGAAAAAAATTACTTTAGTGAGGTCAACATTTTACTATGATCATTAGTGCTAAATTCATCAACTCAACAAAAAGTTCAAAAACCAATACCATAGACTTTTACCAAGTAAAAGGGGACGTAGAGAGACATAGGGCAAATTATTAGTTACACATGAAATATTATGTTGACAGTGTTAAATGGTATTTTAAAATAAATAAATAATTATAATTTATACTATATAAGTTATCTTTTGTCTTTTAGCATATGTTTGAACTAAAAAGTTTAGTATTATTTTCTTTGAGCTTTTTTTCGTTTTTTCTAAATTTGTTTTATATTTTAGTTTTAATTTTTTACTTTGTTAATTTTTCGTGATGAGATGACTATAAAAAGTATGCCCGTTATATTCAAATTTAAAAAAAATCACTAAACACCAAAAGACTAGAAGAAAAAAAGTCAAAAAACTTACTTAAATTGGTTTTTTTTCATCTTATATGAATTTTTTTTAGATTTTGATCCAAAAAAATTATTTTTCTATTTCTTCGTAACCGAAAAAATATAAAAAGTACACTTATTTAGGTTAATATTAAAACATTTTTCTTAAAGTGAATAAAAACTGTAGATAAAAAGTTAGTTCAAATACAAGCTTAATCCTCTAACAAATGTAAGTTATCATGATTCTATCGTAAAACTTATTAACATAATATATTGAGTAAAAATATCACATAAAATTAGGACATATTCCAAGAGCACCCAATAATTACTCTGAGGCTTAGATCTGTAATTTGCAATGGTGTATGGGTTGATGCCAATAAGAAAGTACTGAGTAAGAGTGGAAGGAAACCGGCTAGAAGACCGGAGCCTCGTTCGTCAACCGTCTTTAAAATAGCATAAAATTAAATTTTTTGTTTTTTTTGCTTAGGGTTTAAAAAATTCAAAAGCCTCGCTTTTCTTCTAAAAGGATTTTAGCCTTTTTTTCTTTTTACATTAATTTTGTTTATATTTTTAAAAAATTTCCTAACTTTTATTATACATATATATTTTTAATAAAAATATATATTTTTAAAATTTACTGATCAAAATCTATCAAACAAGATTTATATTGAATATAAAACTATCTAAAAATAAATTTTAAAAAATTACAACAACTTTAAACAAAAATTTTTGTCTTTTGCCTTAAAATCACTTTAAACCTTTGACTTAAATTCACCCAATTTCTCTTCCAAACGAAATTTTTTATTTTTTAAATTTAAATTGGCTTTAAGTAAAAAATTTAATTTAAAATTAAATTGCTCCCAAGTATATAATAACCAACAGCCCCTCTATTTTAATACCAAGCAAATAGTAAATCAAAATGCGGAGCCTATATATAAACTTTCCTACTTTTGAAAATATTTTGGCATTTCTCTCCTACTAGCAATTTGACCATTGCCGGTGGCCCTATAGCCCAACGGCATCAGACCCCCACCACTTGTATTATGTAGGTTGGAAGAAGTTTTTAAATGGTTCACATTATGTAATATCAAATACGTCATTCTCACGGAAAAATTATAGAAGATTTTGGATATGTGATATTTTTGATAAATAAATAATCACAATCTACACAATATGGATCACTCTTTATTTTTTAATAATTATTTAACAAAGGTGAATCATTATGTCCATATCGTAAGATTTATCGCTACTATATTATGAATTTATCACATAATACTTCAAGAGTACCAAATAATTACTTCATTCTTAGATGGTAATGAAGGTCTAAAAAGTTCAACATTAACACATTTTTAAAGAAAAAATTTATCACTTTTACAGATATTAATATTTTACACAATATCGATAGACATTTTTTTTCATTACCTACGCCCAATAGATGGCAATTAGATTATTCCATTTCGAATTTCTGTAGCTATACAAACTGAGTTGAACCTAATTGAATCGAGTACAGCTCAGTTTATTTATACCCCAAGTCACATGAGGTGAGAATGGGTGTGAAAAGACTAAAACAAAAGTCAAGTTAATTTGTTCCACCTCCATTTCATTTCATTTAAATTTATTCATTTCATTTCACATACAACAGTAGTTCAATGAAATAAACTGTTTTCTCAATGCAGTCAATAAGCTATTTGACCATATATTGGAAATATTGATTTTTAACCCAAAAATTTAATAATATTGCTTTAAAATAATAAAACTTGAAGTTCTAAAATCCATAGAATAAAAAAATTTCAGTTAAGACCAAATCAAAGGGGAAATACACAAAATTTTAGCCTCATCATTTCATGTATATATGTATGTACATATATATATATCACAAACATCCAAAAGCTTAAATTTTACAAGACTAGATTAATTCAATTAAAATCTTTTACCCCAAATCACAATTAAAAATTTTAATCGACACATCTTTATAAAAAGACTTAATTGGACCCTTGTCTTATTACATACATGATTAAATGTTGCAAAATTATTCATAAACTATAAAAATAGTGTGTCAATTATAAAATTATTAAATTAATATAATTTCATAGAAAAAGTAAATAATTTTATACATTAAGTCAATTTTTATGCATTTTTCTTTAACAATGTAATATAATTATACCTTCATGAACCATATATCATAATACCACAAAACACACGAAATCAGATTTTTGTCCCACAAAGCCCCATATGGCCAGCCACCACTATCACCACATTCTCACACAATGTCATTGCCTTGTCAGATACAAAATCCATGCTTCTAAAACCGTTGTACCAACAAATGACACACCATGATTTCACTCCCACTATCTCACTTTTTTTTTCGAACATCTAAAAAGCAATATTTATTAAAAACTAAACAAGGATAAATAAACACCCATTGTTTGTGAACACAAACTCCCCAAAAATAAAGACACCCGGCAGAAAGAGAAAAACAAGCAAAGCTGATGCCAAAAAAAAAAATCCACCCCACTTGTTGATGAGGGATCGACAAGAAACTAAACACAGTTAGGATATAACTACCAAGAGATTGAAAATAACATCCTCCACCCTATAAGATCTACCCTTTAGCTTTTCCTTCATCCACAAGCCAGTTCTCACCTTCACCAAGTAGACAATCTCCTCACATTCAGTCTTTTTATTATCAAAGACCAGCTTATTTCTACCAAGCCAGAGGGACCAAATGGCTGCTATGAAGGTAGTATTCTATAGTTGACCCTTCAATTTTTTCGCTCTACCCCTCACCCATGTTTTATAGAAACCCGACAAAATTTCTTGGGCAACCCACTGTCTCCCCCACTATCGAACCAAGGCAGACCATACCTTCCATGTCACTGAACAATTCACAAAGAGATGGTTAACTAATTCCCCTGCCTGGTTACAGAAGACACACCTTAGATTAATGCAAGGTCTGGAAATCTTCCTTCTGGCTAAAAATAGTTTGGTGGCAATTTTGTTCTTAATTGCCAACCAACATAACAACAAGCTTTTAGGAGGGGCTGTTTTCATCCAAATGAATCTCACTGAAGCTTTCATTTCCTGGATGCCATTCTCCAATCGTTTTCTTACGGACTGCACTGTGAAGACCGAACTGCTTTCTCCTCTCCAAAATAGCAGTCCTTCTTCTTATCATTTAGTGATCTTGTTCTTAAAGATAAGACCAGATCCTCCCAACTCTCAGCTTCCCAAGAGTAAAGTGTCCTTTTAAAACAGCTCCTACAATTTTCTTGCAAAAATTTTCTGAAGAAGTCTGCTACCGTGATATGCTTTTCCTTTGCTAAGAGGTAGAGTCTATGATGAGAGTGAACCAAAGCCCTTGGCCCCAGCCATGCATCAAGCCAAAAGCTTGACTCCTCCCCACTGCCCAACTGTAGACCCAACTTTTGGTTTAATAAAATACTCACTTCTGTATTTTCCTTGCCTACTGCAATAATGTCCCTCCAAATCCTATCCATCCTATGTTTCTCTTTGACCTCCAGCAATTAAGCTTCCTTTCTTTGCCCAAACAACTGTTGTATAAACGACCTCCAAAGTGCTTCTTTCTCTTGACTGAACCTCCACTACCCCTTTGCCAGCAATGCCTGATTCATGTATTTTAGATTTTTAATTCCCAAGCCTCCTTGTTCCAAACTAGTTGTGACCTTGTCCCATGCTAGAAGGTGTAACTTCCTCTTATTTTCCTCTTCTCCCCACAGAAAATTTCTCTGTAACTGTTCTAGTTTATGCTTAACCTACGCTGTCATCTTGCACAAAGATAGGTAGTAGGAAGGGATATTGGCTAGAGATGCTTTGATCAGCACAATTATTCCTGCCATGGAGAGATGTTTCCTGCTCCATCCATTCAGCTTTTTCTTGAGCTTATTAACAATAGGGTCCCGAGTGATGTTGCTGTTCATTCTAGCTCCCAGAGGCAAACCCAAGTAGATCATAGGTAGCTCGCATGCTTAGCATTTCAGAATTCCAGTCATAAACTCCACTTCCGATCTTGCTAAACCCACACCACAAAGGGCACTCTTGTTATAATTCACCTTTAGACCAAATAACAGTTCGAAGCACCTCAAAATTTTCTTTATGTTGGACAACTCCTCAGGCTTATCAAGGTAAAAAAAATTATGTCGTTCGCAAATTGTAGATGGCTGATGTTCAAACCCCTCTCCCCTATCTCAACCCCCCTGTTCAAAGCCCTTGCTTTAGCTCTTGACACCAATATATTTAGGCCCTTAGCAGCTATATTGAAGAGAAAGAGGGATAGGAGATCTCCTTGTCTCAAACCCCTCTCCATCCCAAAGCAATCTATAGCTGCTCCATTCACAAGGACAGATATCGATGGAGTAAATATACACTCTTTCATCCAATTTATCCATTTGCTACCAAAACCAAAACTGGATAGCATTTAAAAAATGAACTTCCAATTGATAGAGTCATAAGCTTTATGAAAATCTAATTTCAGAATAAATTTTTTTTGTTTTCTCCTCTTCCACATATCTATTATTTCATTGGCAATCAACACTCCATCCAATATTTGTCTACCCTTGATAAAAACATATTGCACCTCCTCCACAATCTCATGCATTACCTGTTTAAGTCTATTTGCAAAGATTTTGGCCAAGATTTTGTAGCAAACTCTTACTAGACTGATGGGTCTAAAGTCCTGTAGACCTTGAGGACTTGAAGACTTGAGAATCAAGACTATAAAGGTCTCATTCAAACCCTTCACTAGTCTGCCATTGGAGTGGAAATCATTCATAAATCGCAAGAGTTATGGCTCCAGCATTGTCCAAAATTTCTGGATGAATTTGAAATTAAAACCATTTGAACCTAGTGCCTTATTCTCATCACAATCTGCTATAGCAGCACAGATCTCCTCCTTAGTAAACACTTTAATTAAGTTGTCCTTTTGGGTTAATGATAGACAGTTGGGGAAGGGACCACATATACTTGACCTTGAGCTGCATGATTCCTTGTACTGGTTTTTGAAGTATTTCACCACTGCTTCCTTCACTTCTGATGGTTGCCTCACAATTCTCCCTTCACTCTTTAATTGGCCAATATACTTTCTCATTTCCCTCCCATTTGCCACCATATGAAAATATGTTGTATTTTGATTGCCTAGTTTGGCCCAGTTTGATTTATCTTTTTGCTTCCACTCATTTTTCTCCCATTGATGTTCCTCTCATAATTTTTTCCTAAGATCCTGTAGCCTGTTATACTCCTCCTCCCCCATACTTCAGGATTCTGTTGTCTTCTCCAAACCTTCTAGCTCTGTGGATATAGCTTTGATCATGTCTGAAGTATTTCCCAGTACCTCTGATTTCCACTTCTTGAGCCATTGTCTCACATGCTGCGGCTTCTTTAGCAGAACATAGCCCCCAGCCTTGGCTAGCTGACTCTGCCTAGAGCTTTTTTATTGTCCTACTAAAACTAGGATGATTAAACCACACATTATGTACCTTAAAGGGTTTTGGACCCTAGTCCTTTACCCCTCTTGACAATGCCACTGGGTTGTGGTCTGACAAGACTCTAGCGAGTGCTACTTGGCTCCAGCCTTGCAGGTTCTCCCATTCCTCAGTAAAGAGGAACCTATCAAATCTGCTCAACTTTTGGTTCAATTGGAGATTTGACCAAGTAAATCTTCTGCCCAGTAGGAGTAGATCTATAAGGTCCATATCAGTAACAAAGCTTTGAAAATCCTCACTTCCTAGTTGTTGGTCAATGTACCCTTTCTTCTCTTCCCTCCTCAATACTTCATTGAAATCTCCCCCTATACACCAAAGCCCTTGGTAGCTTTGTTTCAATGCTACAATCTCGGTCCATAAGGCCTTTCTTTGTGGCTCTCCATTTGGAGCATAAATATTTCCTAGCACGCACTGAAAATTGTCACTCCACTTTCCTATCAATATAATGTAATTCTTGGAGACAATGATCTGTTAAACTGATAAGTAATCCTCCTCCCATACACATAGCATACCCCCAGATGCCCCATCAGCATTTGATGCCACCCATTTGACATTATCACTCCCGCCCCAAATACTGCTGACTTCAAAGGAGGAAATGGATTTCAACTTAGTCTCCTGCAGAAAGAGTAAGTGAGTTGACAAAGATCTGGTCACTTTCTTCACCATGTTCTTCTTCACACTAGACCCCAAACCCCTTACATTCCAAGTTAAGAAGTTACAATCTATAGAAGAAACTTTTTACTCCCACAGTGGGTACCCTTATCTGGCTTAACCCTTATGTTCCTTCACAGGTTCTTTACCTTTGCCTGGACCCTTCTTTCATCTTCTTCTTCTGCTTGAACCAGCCAGTCAATGCTAGCTTTATCTCCTCCCAAAAAGTCCAATCCCAATAATTTCCCTACCTCCACAGTCATTTCAGTCTCCTCCAATATTAGCTTGTTTCGATTTCTGATACAAAAAGATGATATGGATCCTTAGGTTCTTTTTAAAATTTCAAAAGAATTTGCTGAGTCAATGGCTCGCTGAACAGCTGTCTGTCTCTTTCTTCTTCTATATGCTGTCCCTGCCTCTACCAATAGTCTTCTCTGTCTTCTTCCTGAAGCTTTGATCTTTTTACCACCTTTTTTCTTAATCTAGGTATCTTGTTTGGCTTTTCCTTTTTTTTGTTTATTCAGACTACTAGATGACTTCTATGACATCGAGCCGACTTTAGGTTCCTTACTTTTACCCTATTTGAGTATTTCCTTGGTTCCTTCCACTTCTTGAGACTTTGAAAATCTTTCTTCAAAATAATTTGAATTATGTTGATCTGTCTCTATCAATACTGTATGCACAGCTGGTGAGGCTACCTTAGGTTGGCTTCCTATTGCATTACTTTCCCCCTGGTTGTTCCATCCATGATGGATTTAGGGCTGCTAAGCTTCTGACTACTGTTTTCCTTCTCTGTCCCTTCTTTATCTTTTTGTTCTAATCTTTTCCTTTCTTACAGACTTGGATTTCTATCCCCCATATTTTCCTCACTTGTGTTACTATGTCCATTTGAGCTACTGGCCTTCCCTTTTCCTTTCCCTTTTCTTTTTCTTTATGTCTGTTCAGTCTCTTCCACGTAGGATAATAGGTCACAACCATCGTCTTCTAACTCCGACCAAGCTTTCTCTAACTCCGACTCCAACTCTTCATTGGACTTGGTTGTGGTGACATTCTTTGCCCTATTCACGTCCCTACTTCCCATTATGGAGCCTTGCCCAGCCATCTCTGCTACCCTTATTCTATAGATGAAAGCTCCCACCCTGATCTTACATACCTGGTTGATAGGCGTCAGGACCTCTGTCGCAATGAGCACTCGACCTTGAGTAAGGTCTTGTTTAGAGCTGGAGGTTGAATCCACGGCTAACACCGTACCAAAATTTGCCACCACCATGATGAAGGTTGTTGCATTCCAGGCATTTAGAGGGACCCCCTCTATGGCTAACCACGTGTTTCTCCAGTTATTAAATTCCCTATAACTCCACTCATATAGGACTTTGAACCAGTTTTCCAACTAAGTTTTGGCTTCTTGGCAGTAATAAGTCTTATCTTCTTTTGAACAAAACTGAAGTAACACCTTTGGTCCTCCGAGGGGTTTGATTACTATGTCAAAGGCACCTTCTGTACTCATTGCTTCTTCAATACCCAGTACTAGTCGCCAATCCTTTGCCACACCAACCTTACACCTCTTTAACCATTCCCCTGCAGCCTCTTCTGGCTGTATTTCTACCATCACTCTGTCTTTCTGAATAGGCTCACAAGGATTACTAGCTTGAACTACTCTTGCATAAGACCTTCCATCATAAGATGCATGCTTATGAATGGCTTGGTGCCTGCACTGACTCTTGGGAAGATCAATACGGTTAGCATTTTACAGCTTCTTCTCAGGACCATATTTTGTAACTTCGACGATTAAGCGGTGACCCATCAACCACCTTCCATTGTACCATCTAATGGCCTCAAAAACTTCCTCCTTCTTCAGAAACCTCACAAAGTATAACTGAGTTTGGCCTATTTGTCTTCTTTTGGTTGGGGTGAAAGCATCCAACATTTTTTCGCAACTTGTGAAGATGCTTCTTAGCCAGCCATTAAACATGTCCTTAGTTAGGTTGTCAATAAATATCGCATGTGATTGGCTTCCTCCATTTCTAATCGAAGCTCTCCCCATCTCTTTTCTCTCAAGTTAAACCCCTAGTTATGATATGCTTCTCTTTCTCTCTCTGAAGAAAATAACTCATTCATCCACTATATCTCTCAAATTTTCACTACACAATCGGCAAATACTCGATTCATCCTTCAATTTTATCCCCATTTACAGTTCCAAAATAATTCCAAGCTAAAAACCTTAACTCCTCCCCTCACCCAAAAACAAATCTAGCTTTTCAATTTTAGCCGAATTAGACACCCCCAATTTCAAGCACTCGACGAAGATAGAGGAGGAAGGGATGAGATGATAGAAGAGGGAGAGAAGAGAAGAAGATAAAGTACCTGGAGAACCAGAGGAAGACTCACATTGTCGTCGAAAGAAACCACCGAAAAGAAATGACGATTCCAGTGGAGTCTCTTCCTGCAATTTGGCTTCTCTTACTTCAAGCTTCAATATCCCAAAACCTTAATCGGTGATTTCCCTCTCCTCACGATATGAGCGAGTTGGTGGACGAGTGCAAGATGTTTTTCTTCGGCGGCCACGAGACGACGGTGCTGGCGCTGACGTGGACGTTGCTTCTTTTAGCGAAGCACACTGAGTGGCAGAATCAACTCAAGGAAGAGATCAGAGAAGTGGTCAGCAACAACATGACGATAGAGTCACAGAAACCAAATGATAAGGCGATGAAAGATTGCGACGAGCAGTGAACGGTGAGGCGACGGCGGTGAGGCGCCGCGAGTTGTGTAGCGTGAACGATTGAGCGTCAAGGCATCGGCGTACCTCTTACAATCTCTGGTTCTTCACCTCTCTCTCTCTCTCACGAGGGCGAAAACACTTTGTGTGTCAGACATCTTCCCAGTATCTGACTTGCTATACGTAGACATGACTACACACTGTGTGGTTGGCCACTTGAGGTTTTTCAAGCTCCCAAACACTAAAATCTTTTAAGTATCGAGTGTAAGGACTTGATTTTAGATCACCTGATTAGCAACGATAAACCAATAGAAGCTAGGTTACCGATTTAGGGTTAGGGTGAGATTAAGAACCCTAGAGAGCTAATTCTAGAACTGAAACCGAGAATCGAAACCCTAAGACAAAAAATTAACCTTTTAACCTAAGGAACTATTAAAAATTATCTTAAATATAATAAAATCTAGAATGCTAAAATTTTCTAAAATGAGAGAAACAATATAGTCTAATCCAACACGAAGAGAGAAATATGCATAAGAGACCAAAAATTGGACACAAAATTTTAATCCCACTTCTCAATTAAAATAAGAAAATGAATATGTGTGTGCGTATATATATATATATATATATATATATATATATTAAGACAACAAGATCCCATGTCCGGCCATGCCATGGGGATGTGAAAAGCCAAAGAATTTTTTTATGCATTTTATAATCCATTAATATAATATTTCATGCTCTAAACCTCTAATAAATCTTGCACCCATGTATGTGTATATATATAAATATATGAATATATACAAGTATAATATAGATTTTACAAGATTTAAATTAAATCAATTAAAAACCTAGTACATCAAATCTCAATTAAAAGTCTGTTTGACACATCTTTACAAAAAGACACAAATTGATCCATGTCTCACCACATACATAGTTAAATGGTGCTATAATAAATATAAACTATAAAAATGGTGAATTAATCATAAAAATTTTAATTTAATACTATTCTATAAAAAAAAGTAAGTAAAATTATATATTAAGTCAATTTTTAAGCATTTTTTTTACAATATAGTATAATTATACTATCATGGACCAATAAAATACACAAAAAAAATACAAAACAACCTTGGCCCATGGTTTCCTTCCCTTGGCTAGCCAACCCCCCTTGGAAGCTCTCACACACAAGCTAGTGTGTAGTTAACTAAAGCCATTTGCATGCAAATGCATAGGGCATGCACAAGCCTTGCACCTATGACACATGCATCATTGCCCCTACTACTACATTTTCCTACATAAACTCACCCATCTCCCCTCCATAACTGGCCACCACCACCTCTAAGTCTCCAAAATTCAGAATTTTTGTAAGTGTTGAGAAGAAGAAGAAGAAGAAGAAGAAGAAGAAGGAAGTCGGTGCACTAAAGCCCAAATCCTACTCATGTTTACCTTAGAAATCCCATCTCTAAAGTTAAGAAACTCTTGAAACTCCTCTCTCCTTACTCAATCCATGATCTCCTACTGTTATTCTTAAGATATTAAATCAAGAACACAATTAAAAATTAACTAAAAGAGAGCTAGCTAGAACAAGTGCTAAGGATTGTTTTGTGCCTATTCATGATTTGTGTAAAACTATTAATTGTATAATACATGATATTCTTGATTAATATGCTTGATGAAAATTTTATAATATGTTTTTAGCATGAAACATGTCAAAAAATGTGAAATTCATGCCATGCACATAGTATTAAGACCATATTATTTAGCTTTAGGATCAGCTCTAGATTTTTACATTTCTAGACCTATATTTGAAGAATTTTACTAAATTCTAGAAAAATTTCCTAGAGCCAAACTTTGTGTTCCGAGCTAGATTTTTGTGTCTTATTTCATCTAAAATTTATTTATTGTGATTTAGACGAGTGCATTTTGAGTTATTAAATTTCTCTCAAAACTTGATAATTTCTGACAAGCTCCTGTTGCAGAGGTCACGACCCTAATTTAAAGGTTTGATCTCAAAATGGTTTCTTCACAAAAGTTGTAGCTAACATATTTTTTGATTTACCCACAAAAGATGAGTCATTTTTAACACTGTTTGTTATGTCAAAAATATTTTCAAAGTCGTTTGACTGAATCTGTCTCATTGTATTGATTCTATCATATTTCCATGTGAAATTTATTTTACCTATTTTGATTGGTTATTCAAAAACATGATCTTCATGAAAAGATTAGGAAACATTTTAATCTAGGTTTTATTCAAAATTCGTGATTTCTTGGGTTCATTTGATCCCCAAAACTAATTTTCCAATATAGGTTCTATCTAAAATTCGTAATTTATTGAGTCCATTTGATCCCCCGAACTAATTTTAAACTCATTGTTTTCAAATCTAGAAATCACAAATTCAGATTTTAAAATGCTAATTTGAAGGAAAAAAAATTACGAGTGCTAAAACTCAATTATTTTCTTAAGAACTGGACTACGTGATGACCCAACTTTTCGTTAAAATAAGTAAATAAATATGTAAATAAACAACTAAATAATGATATAACATAATAATAACAAAGAAGTCAATATAATAATAATAATATACGCATTTATGTGCTTACTAAAATAAATAAATAAATTAAATTAAATAAAATTCAATTTGTTCTCACACATTTGTTGCGCTTAGTCTTTCACCCTAATCCTTTTTTCGTTTTTTAGTGGATCTTGAGAGAAACTCATTTAGGTTAAAACTCTAGTTAGGCTAACTAATTCAGTCTTTAAGCCCAATTTGAGCTATAAAGCTCAATTATTGAGAATAAACCCAATAATCCAATAAAGAGCATTTTTGCCAATCTAATCCCTTCTTTTGAGCCAAACAATGCCTTAAATATATTTTTATTGCCAAAATAAAAAATTTATAAATCTAATTTTATTTAAAATAATATGTTTGCATAAGTTAAATTATTTAATAAAAAAATCATATACATTAGTTTTCAATTAAAAAGCTAATTTGAGAAATTCCTACAAAAAGACTTATTTTGACACATGTTTTTTTATGTATATGTGTTGAAATATTACAATAATATTTCTAAACTATAAAAACAATGTGTCAATATTAATATTAAAGTTATTAATTTAATACAATTCCATAAAAAATGACTATTTTTATACATTAAGTCAATTTTAAGCATTTTTCTTTTATAATGTAATATAATTATATCTTTGGACCATTATTATTATTATTATTATTATTATTATTATATATAAAATCAGATTTTGGGAGCTCACAAAACCACATGACCTGCCACCCTAGCTTCCCGCACACACCACACCATGTCATTATTTTGTCACATCACGGTCTAATACATGCGATTTCATAACCCACCTCCACCACCATTCATCATCCCACCTCCACTACTCTAATTGACTATAAAAATCCAACCCCTTCACCACCTCTTCATTGAAAATTATGAGTTTAGAGAAAGAAAGAGAGGAGCAAGGCATTTATCTTAGTGATTAAATGACCGTTTGGACTGCTCACCAACTCAAGTCCAATGTCAGCTCTCCCTTCCTCTCATCAAGAGAGAGAGAGTGTGTGTGTAATGGAGAAGAAGAAAATAAAAAATAAAAAGAAAATTAAAGAACAATTAGAGTCCACGCATCAAAGCTATCTATAACTCTTCAACCTTAGAAATCAAGTCTCAAAGGTAAGAAACTCTTGAACCCCCCACTCCTTACTCCGTCCATAATCTCCTAGCACCATTCTTAAGGGATTAAATGAAAAACATATTCAAAAGTTAGCAAAAAGTGAGCTAGAAAAAGAACTACGGGCTATTACGATTTGTTTTGAGAATTATGTTTAAAATGTGATGAAGGATCCATGCTAATTGATTTTTTTGGAGTTGTTGGGGTTTGATTATAATGTGTTTAATATGATTTATGTCGAAAATAAGTGAATTCATGACATGCATGCTACTAAAACTAAGTTAAGTAGCTTAGATTTAATGCTCAACACTTCTTATGTTTCGAGACTTACTTTTAAAAAATTATAATTAATTCAAGAAAAATCTCCTAATGTTAAATTTTATATTCAGAGGTAGGTATGTGTTTTAAATTTCATTTAAAATTTATTTGAGGTGATTTTCATAAGTAGTTTTTGATATATCGATTTTTCCCAAAATGTAATGATTTTTTACCAGCCTCTATATCAGATGCCAAAATCGTAATTTAGAGGTTTGATCTCAAAATGATTTCTTCACAAAAGTTGTAGATAACACAACTTTTTTATTTAACCACAAAACATGAGGCAATTTTATCACTATTTGATGTGTCAAACCTATTTTTTTTGCTCTCTGTTTTTAAATCTGAAAGTCACAAATTCAAAGTTAAAAATGCTGACTGGACATGTTTTCTTGTGAGAGGTAAAACTCAAATATTTTCTTAAGAAATAGGCGAAGTGTCCTTCATAAGAACTATAGAGAACATCTTGATCTATCACATATCCAAAAATCAAATTTATTAGAGTTAGGTTGATAGCCCAAATAGAGTTTCTTAACTAAACCAAATTCAGGAATTGTACATGTTTAGTTCAGGGTAGATTTGTCTTTTAACTTTGTAACATTTAAATCACCTATTTTTAGTAAGAAATTGAAATAATGTTCTTCAGAAGAGTTGTATGGAATTTTCTAATCTAGCTCATGTCGAAAAATTAAAAACTTTTACGAGATCTATGTATCCCAAAAGGCTGTTGTAAATTTTGTTAAAATGCTAAATTTTACCTAGACTAAGTTGTTAATTGGGTGTGCTTAATGTAAATTAATTAATGCAAAAATTGAGTATGTAATGTTATAATTTGCAAAAGCATGCTATTTATGATTGTTAAATTTTATTTTATGAATGGAAAGTATACAATAGATGGGTTGTACTTTGTGCATTACATGGGTTGTATCTTGTGCATTGCATGTGTCGTACATACACCCTGATCGTCAAATAAATGTTTTTACCAGAGTCGGTTGTTCGATCGAGTCTGGGTTGTTGTTGGTAGCACCCCGAGGTACAAAAAAATTCTTTTCGAAGTATATCCCCGACAGACACCTTGGGTGCATCCCTAGTGTAGTTATATTTTGGGTTAATCTCGATAGATACCCCAAAAATGTCTCTCGAAATTCTTGATTTACTATCCCAGACTTTGGATTGATGCTAAGAAGGGCATCACTAACTCTTAATGTGGACGACGTAGGCTGGCCTAACCCATGCTATTGTGATTGCATAAGGCAGTTATAGTATAAAACTAGACGGTGTCATATCCTTTCACAACGAGGGCCAATTGTGGTGGTTTAGGAGGGTAATTTCCTATAAGATCTACTATTTGGATTTCCCAACATGGTATCCGTGGTTTAATCTGGTTTTGTGGTCAAAAGTTAGGTTGGTCACATGCATCACACTGTTATCACCTTATTCATTGAAATTACATTGACATCTGCTATCTTGTTATGAACTTGTGATATCATGTTCTTAATCTTGAATGGTAACTTGGATTGGATTATATTTTGAGAAAGATTAGTAGAATTTTTAGAGTTTTTTTTGGGCTCCGACTCACAGTGTTGATGCCACGGGTGAAGAAGAAGCTTTTGACGAGTCAGATAAATTCTTGAAAGGACAAGATTTTGGAGCCGTGTGAAGAGGAACAAAGTTCTTTTGTATTTTTTTATAGCACTCTAACCATAATAGTTATTTTCTTCCTATTCAAACTAAAAATATTATCGGATGAATGTAATTATAACTTTGGTGATAGATATTGAGAAAAAATCTATTACTTATGGATGTATTAAATTATGTTTTAATTACAAAAAGAATCGTTAACATAATTTCTATTATTATATGATGTCTTAATGTACCCAAAATTTGGGACGTTATAACATGGTATCATGGCCTAAGTTTAGTGAACCTTCGGGCCTTGGGATGTGGGAAAATCATGAGTTCTATCGTGTAGAGACTCTATAGAGTAAGTTGTATTAGTTATCATTATCGTCTATAAATTATGAGAACTAAAATACACTATATTTTATATATATATTTCGATCCTTTTAGAGGGTCATTGGATCCAAATGGGAAGGAAATTTGTGTGCGAAAGACAAGTGAAGAGATCTCTATTTCAAAAATTGAGGTCGACATTACCCATGCGAATTTTTTGTGAGATTTTACGTGTAGACTTAAGATGAGGCAATTATACCCCTCCCTATCTCGACTCAATATAAACATCTCGAACCAATCTGGGTTAACTGAACTGATGCCGATGTTAGATGTGTATAGTTGAAGTTCTTCGTATATCCTTTCTTCTAGAATCATATATTCATTGTGAAACTATAACTCAATTTATACTTAATTCCTCTTGATTAGTTGAATATCATTATTAGAAAATTCTCTACACTCGCGTCTAAATTATGACCATGTCAGGAGTTCAATCCTATAAGATATTCTATCTTCGAGTTTTCAATTGTTAAGCTACGCCTGAATAATAACCAGTGTTTATCATCCTTGAGCTGACTTTCCATTCGTTTAGAACCCGTCACCAGTTCATTCGTTAATCATTCGTTCTGAACACTCGATATTGATAAGATTTAATTTTTAATATTATCGTTTGTTTTTCTGATGATCGTGATACCTCATTCGGTCGCAAAGTGACCTCGTGAATCTTTTGTACACCATTAAAATCCACATCGAAGAAGTAAACTTGTATGCTTGAATTTTAAGTACGTTAGACTGACGTAACTTTGGGAAAAATATCTAATTGATTATCTATTGCTTTACATCGTTTCCCCAAAATCCATATCCAATTAAGTTGAACCGATCATCCTTATTGAATCCCTTGAATGTTTTTATAAACCAAGTTCTATCCTTGTTTCACCCTGAAAATCCTATTCATAGATCGATGAGTAACGGTATTCGTCGAAGTTTAGGACTTTCACAGGAGAATTCGTTTACAACAAAGGACTCTCGAAGCCTAAAAGATTAATCTTTAAACAAGACACCAATGAATCACGAAATTAAATAGCTACCACCAACCACATTTTGTTGTTGTTAAGGTTGGTATACTGAAAATCATATTTTTAGTATTTTATTTTATTTTTTAATAAAATTAATTTTTCAGTTTATGAGAATCATTATGAGTAATGTATATGTATCATTTCTTTAATGTTATGCATGGATGTCTGATGTTCTGTATAGTATTTAATCTGGTGTGTAGAGTACGAATTGCACACAGAAGATCAGATTTTAGGTTCTTGTGAATTAATTTTAAAATGGTAGAGTGAACCAAATTAAAATAAATTCAAAATTTTACTCATCATAATTAACGATTTTTTTTCTAATTATGTGATTCTCATGATTAAAATGGCTTTCAACCCACTCGCTTTAATACTCAAAGAAAACAAACTAATGGGGCTGAATTTTATTGACTGAAATTGTAACTTAGATATAATTTTAAATACATATGATATTCCTTCAATACCAGAAAATGCGTTTGTTTCTGAAAAAGATTCTTCCTCTGAGCTGAAAAGCATGAAGAAGAAAAAGTTTCAGAAATAGGGAGACGATTTTCAGAGCAGTTAGTGCGCTACGAATTGGTGTGAAAAAACCGAAAGGCAGATATTTTCACTACAATCAAACCTGACACTGAAAAAAGTTATGTCTAGTATTTCTCAAAAGGCAGAACAAACATGGTAATTTCTGTTCACTGGTTATGGAAACATGTTCAGCGGTGTTATCTACCGATACTTGGTGTGTAAATACGGAAGCCACTAATCATGTCTGCAATTCATTGCAGGGGTTTCAAAAAATACAACAACTTAGTAATTTGGAGATTTACCTACATATGGGCAATAATACAAAGGTAACAACAGTTGCAGTAGGAGATATCACTCTCAGTTTTGGTAGAGATCGTATTTTAATATTGAGAAATTGTCTTTATGTACCTGTCATTAGAAGAAACTTAATTTTTATTTTTGGATTGGCTAAAGACGGATATTTGGTTTATTTTAATAACTCTGTGGTTATTAAGGATAATAAATGGATTATCTGTTCGGGTACATTATTGAATGATCATTATATTATTACTCTAATCTCTTCTACACTGCAACTGACTAAAATGAATAGTACATCTATATTATCATATAAAAGAAAGTTTTCTTCTTTAATGAACCAAACGTTTATTTGGTACTTACACTTGGGTCATATTAATCTCAATAGAATAAACAGACTGGTAGCAGATGGACTTTTGAGTTCATTGGAAGTGGAGGCGCTTCCAGTCTGTGAATCTTGCATAGAGGGTAAGATGACCAAGAGACCCTTTTTGGCCAAAGGCTATAGAGCTAAAGAACCATTGTAGCTGGTTCATTCTAATGTGTGTGATCATATGACAATTCGGGCTAGAGGTGACTTTAAGTACTTCGTCAATTTCATTGATGACTACTCAAGATACGGATACATTTACTTGATGCACCGTAAGTCTGAATGCTTTGAGAAATTTAAAAAATTAAAGGCAGAGGTGGAGAAGCGTCTAGGTAAAAGTATCAAATTACTATGATCTGACCGTAGTGGAAAATACCTCTTTGGAGAGTTTAAGGACTACTTGCCATCAAAGGAGATTACATCCTAGTTAACTGGACATGACACTCCACAGCAAAATGGTGTAACAGAAAGAAGGAATATGACTCTTATAGAAAAGGTACGGTCTATGATGAGTTATTCAGGTTTACCCGATTCGTTTTGGGGACTCTCTTTAGAGACAGCGGCATACATTCTAAACTTGGTACCTTCTAAGTCAGTACTTTCTACTCCCACAGAATTGTGGACTAGGCATAAGCCTAGTCTAAAATACATTCAGATTTGGGGGTGTCCAGCACATGTGCTAAAAAAGAACACGGGTAAGTTAAAACCGAGGGCAGAAGTCTATTTTTTTGTAGGGTATCCCAATGGAACAAAGGGTGGTCTGTTTTATAATCCTAAGGATCATAAGATCATTGTTAGCACCAATGCCCAATTCTTGGAAGATGATTAGATTTGGATTACAGACCCAAAAGCAATATTATTCTGGAAGAATTGAGAGAAAATACCAGTAGAATAAAATAACAAGTCACTAATATCTGCACAGCGTGTTACTGCTAGTACACAGACACAGGTAGTGCCTCGTCGTAGTGGGAGGGTTGTTCATCAACTTGACCGGTATATGTTCTTAGGAGAGTCTTTTGATAGAATCCCGACAGAACTAGATACCGAGCCCTGTAACTACAATGAAGCACTTCAAGACAAAGATGCAGATATTGGGAAAAGGGTTATGAATTCAGAGATAGAATCTATGTATTCCAATCAGGTCTGAAAACCTGTAGAACCACCTGAAGGGATAAAACTCATTGGAAGCAAGTGGATCTATAAAAGGAAGAGATGAGCAAATGGAAAGGTTGAAGCCTTCAAAGCTAAGCTCTTTGCTAAAGAGTTCACTCAAAAAGAAGAAATCAATTATGAAAAAACTTTTTTGTCGGTAACCATGCTTAAGTCTATCCGAATTCTCTTATCCATTATCGCTCATTTCAATTACGAAATCTGGCAAATGGACATCAAGATAGCTTTTCTTAACGAAAGTCTTGACGATTGTATCTATATGATACAACCAGACAAATTCATTGCAAAGGGCTAGGAACACGTTGTGTAAGCTTAAGAAATCCATTTATGGACTTAAGCAGGCATCGAGGTCTTGGAACACTCGGTTTAATCAAGCCATTAAGTCTTATGATTTTGATCAAAGTCCATATGAGTTTTGTGTGTACATGAAGCATGATGAAAGCGTGGTGATCTTCTTAGTACTTTATGTAGACGATATCTTACTCATTAGAAACGATATAGGGGCATTATCTATAGTTAAAGTATGGTTATCTGGACAGTTCGATATGAAAGACTTGGGAGAATTCAGTCACATTCTTGGGATCAAGCTTGTGCGAGATCGAAAATAAATGATGTTGGGCTTATCACAAGCAAAATATATCGATGATATCCTTGCTCGTTTTAGCATGCAGGATTCCAAGGAAGAGTTTCTCCCTTTCAGGCATGGAATCAATTTATCTAAGGATTAGTGTTCTAAGACACCTGATGAGAAAGAGAAGATGAAGGCGGTTCCTTATGTTTTGGCAGAAGAAAGTCTCATGTAAACTACGCTTTGCACTAGACCCGACATCTACTTTACCATTGGCATGGTTAGCAAATATCAGTCTAACCCAAGACATGAGCATTGAACTACGGTAAACAATATAATTAAGTACTTAAAAAGGACTAATGATTATATGTTGGTTTACCGGGCAGACAGTCTAGTACCTTTGGGGTACACAGACTCAGATTTTCAGTCTAGTAGGAATTTTCTTAAGTCTACCTTAAGATATGTGTTTACCTTAGGAGGTAGAGCTATAAGTTGGAGGAGTATCAAACAGTCCTACATTGCTGATTTCACCATGGAGGCCAAGTATGTGGCAGCTTCTGAAGCAGCCAAAGAGGCCGTTTGTCTCAAGAACTTTTTGTTGGATCTAGATGTGGTACCTTCAGTTCAGTCGGTTACTATACTTTACTGTGACAATAGCAGAGCAGTTGCAAACTTGAATGAGCCAAGGGTCCATAAGAAAGGCAAGCACATTGAGCGTAAGGACCACCTAATACGAGAAATTATACATAGAGGTGATGTTGTTGTGACCACGATTGTATCAGGAGACCACCTTGCAGATCTTTTTACAAAAAGCTTACCCGCTAAGACTTTTAATCGTCATATAGAGGGCATGGAAGTCAGATGTATGGTAGCATGCTTTTGAGTATAAGTGGGAAATTGTTAGGGTTGGTATATTAAAAACTTTATTTTTAATATTTTATTTTATTTTTTAATAAAATTAATTTTTTATTTTATGAGAATCATTATAAGCAATGTATATGTATCATTTTTTTAATGTTATGCATAGATGTTCGATATTTTATATAGTATTTAATCTGGCGTGTAGAGTACCACTTGCACACAGAATATTAAATTTTAGATTCTTGTAGAATATAAGTTTTATTTTCACAATTTATATGAAAATGAACATACCATCGGTACGACTGTAGCACAGAGTTTTAGTATGCCTGTCTTGGTTACGAGAAACAGATAATAGTGTCGTCTATTGGTCCGACTCTTTGTGCTATAGTACACTTTATGTGAATTGAATGGGATATTTGGAGTAATTAATTTTATAATGACTATATAAATTAATTCACACCTCAAGGTTATTATGAATAGTGTTTACTTCTTAATCCTGAAATAATTATTGATTTGCGTATTTTTAATATTAGTTGTTTTGATTCATTAGAGGGTGCGATCTTATATGGATCTATATTCCCAATAAGTTGGATAGCAGTATTATTTATATGACGAATAATAATTATTGGCGGAATTTACGTCCTGAAAGATTGGGTTTGACGATACCCGCTTAAGAAAGCTTATAAGTTTTGACCGGGCCAAACCCTACAGGTGGATTTAATTATCCGGTGGTTAAATAAGTTTAGTAGAAGAGCTTAAGGAATATCAAGATGTCGATTAAATTAAATTGTCAGTAATTAAATTTAATTGGCGAGTATCAAGAATTTTAACGTGTGAAGAAATAGTAAGCATTTAATAACAGGAGCTCAATGCTATATGGTCTTGAGATTATGGGTCAGAGTGCAATTATAGTTCTTTAGTGGTGTGATCTGTAATTCAGTGTTTTATGAAAATTACAGAAATAGTTGCTAGTTTTTAATAATTGCAGATACCGCTATGAGGTTTACTTAATTACAAAAATCGCTGATAAATGTTTGTGTTCCACTAGAAGTCTTACTCATAATTACTCCACAGGTCCCTACTGTAGCCCTATATATATGCGGGTAGACTAAACCAGTTTCTGAACTTGTCTTCTAAGACTAAAGCTGTCTTGGTTCTGTCGATACGAGTTCTCGAAGGATTATAGCCCACACTATATCTGAGAATCGCATAAGGGATTACAGTAGAAGATCTAACATGAGTTTCAACTCAGATTCAAATTGTAGTTGAAGTTTCGACCGATAAAAATGTATTTTTCTAAATTAACTTCGGATGCACGAGTTTTATTTTGATCGTTCATCATCAAAAGTTTTATGTAGAGCCCGTTTTGGCGATTGCCCGTTCAGTTAATTTTTTTCATTAATCGTTTGCAAAAACAAAAATCTTGGCAGTCTTGCCTCCAACAATTGTCATGTTAACCCCTAGGTTGATAGGCCCACCAAGAAAATGATCCAGAAGTTAGAAGAGGTGCTCAAACCCTATGTACCAACTCATTCTGAGAGAATTGGAAAGAAGTAACCTTAGACGAAGATGCGACATTCAAAGAAAGGCGGGCAAAAATCTTAGTAAGATAAGGCTCTACGAGAGAAGACTATACCCACTCGTCTGAGTTCTGCAACGATACCGAGCCATTGAGGAATCAACTAGGGAGCAAGTGAACGTTATCCACCAATAGCTCCTTTTGGAAAGAAGTATGCTACCGAAATTTCAAGGATGAAATTTATTTTAAATGGGGTAAATTGTGACGTCCTCGCTTTTTGTTAAAATAAAGAAATAAATAAATAAGTAAATAAACAACTAAATAATGATATAATATAATAATAAAAAAGAAGTCAATATCATAATAATAATATACGTGTTTATGTGCTTACAAAAATAAATAAATAAATAAATAAAATTCAATTTGTTCTCACACGTTTGTTACGCTTACTCTTTCCCCAATCATTTTCCATGGATCTTGAAATAAGCCCATTTAGGTCAAAACCCTAGTTGGGCTAACCAATTCATTCTTTAAGTTCAATTTAAGCTATAAAGCTCAATTCTTAAGAATAAGCCCAATAACTCAATAAAGAACCATTTTACCAATTAAATCTATTCTTCTTAGTCAAACAATTCCTTAAATATATTTTTATTGCCAAAATAAAAAATATATAAATCTAATTTGATTTAAAATAATATGTTTGTATAAGTTAAATTATTTAATAAAAAACCATGTACATAGGTTTTCAATTAAAAAGCTTATTTGGGAAATCCATGTAAAAAGACTTATTTTGGCACATGTCTTTGATATATATGTATTTAACTATTACAATAATATTTCTTAACTATAAAAATAATGTGTCAATCATAAAATTATTGATTTAATGCCATTTCATGAAAAAAGTGACTAGTTTTATACATTAAGTCAATTTTTAAGCACTTTTTATAACCATGTAGTATAATTATATTCTTGGACCATTACTATATAAACATATACATATAAAATGAGATTTTGGGAGCTCACAAGACCGCATGGCCAGCCACCCTAGATTCCCCCCACACACCATGTCATTGTTTTGTTATATCAAGGTCTAATGCATGTAATTTCATAAGCCACCTCCACCACCCTTCATTATTCCATTATTCCATCCCCACTACTCCAATTGACTATAAAAATTCAGCCCACTTAACCCTTCTTGACTAAAAATTTTGAGATGAGAGAGAGAGAGAGAGAGAGAGAGATAAAGGAAGGGTTGGAGTCCAAGCATCAAAGCTAAATCCATAACTCTTCAACCTTAGAAATCAAGTCTCAAAGGTAAGAAACTCTTGCAACCGCCCTCTTCTTACTCAATCCTTAAACTCCTACCACCATTCTTAAGGGATTAAATCAAAAGCATAATCAAAATTTAGCGAAAAGTGAGCTAGAACAAGAACTAGGAGCTGTTACGATTTGTTTTGCGAATTGTGTTTAAAATGTGATGAAAGATCCATGCTATTTTATTTTTATGGAGTTTCTAGAGTTTTGATTATATGTGTTTGATATGGTTTATGTCAAAATATGTGAATCCATCCCATGCATATTACTAAAACTAGGTTAGTTGCTTAGATTTAATCATCGGCACTTTTCATGTTTCTAGACTTAATTTTGAAAAATCATACCTAATTCTAAAAAAATTTCATAATGTCAAGTTTTATGTCTAGAGATAAATTGTTGTCTATTTCATCTAAAATTTGTTTGAAGGGATTTTCACAAATAGTTTATAAGATATCGATTTTCTTTCAAAATGTGACAATTTTTTTTGCCACTTTTTGTTTTAGAGGCCAAAACCATAATTTAGAGATTTGATCTCAAAATGGTTTCTTTACAAAAGTTATAGTTAACATATTTTTCTATTTATGCACAAACAATGAGGCAATTTTATTACTGTTTGATGTGTCACATCTATTTTCAAAGGATTGAATCTATCTCAAGAGAGAGATTTTGTCACATATTTTTGTAAAATTTATTTCACCTATTTTTTATAGTTATTCAAAAATGTATTCTTCATGAATACGTTAGGGGGAATTATAATCTAAGTCTTGTCAAAAATTCGTGACTTTTGAAACTCATTAGATTCCTCATAATAATCTTATGCTCTCTATTTTTAAATTTAAAAATCACAAAATTCGAAGTTAAAAATGCTAGCCGGACATGTTTTCTTGTGAGGGCTAAATCTCAAGTATTTTCTTAATTGAACTACGTAAGTGTCTTTCATAGGAACTCTAGAGGACATCTTGATCTACTACATATCAAAAAATCAAATTTATTAGAGTTCGGTTGATGCCCCAAATAGATTTTCTTAACTAAGCTAAATTCAGGAATTCTACATGTTTGGTTCAAGGCATATTTGTCTTTTAGCTTTGTGGCATTTAAATCACCTATTTTTATTAAGAAGTTAAAATAGTGTTCTTCATAAGAGTGTAGTGGATTCTCTAATCTAGATCATGTCCAAAAATTAAAAACTTTTATGATATCTAGGTGTGCCAAAAGCATGTTGTAAATTCTGTCAAAATGCTAAATTTTACTTAGACTAAGTTGTTAATTGTATGTGCTTAATGTAAATTAATTAATGCAAAAATTGAGTATGTAATGTTATAATTTGCAAAAGCATGCTATTTATGATTATTTAATTTTAGTTTATAAATGAGAAGCATGCAATACATGAGTTGTACTTTTTTCAATATATGGACGGTACCTTGTGCATTACATGTGTTGTACATTCACCATAATCGCCAAATGCATATTTTTACCAAAGTCGATTGTTTGATCGAGTCTTAGTCGTTGTTGGGAGGGCCCCAGGGTATAAAAAATTCCTTTTAAAGGTATATCCCTTGCAGACACCTTGGGTGTGTCCCCGGTGTGATTATATTTTGGGTTAATCTCGGCAGATACCCTGGGAGCATCTCTTGAAATTCCTGATATGTTATCCTGTACTTTGATTTAACACCAAGCAGGGCATCACTGAATCTTAATTTTGACAACGTTGGCTGGCCTAACCCACGCCGTTGTGGTTGCATAAGGTAGTTTTGATATAAAACCAAACGATGCCATATCCTTTCACAACGAGGGCTAATTGTGGTAGCTTAGGAGGTCAATTGCCAATAAAGTCTACTCTTTGAATTTCCCAGCGTGGTATCCGTGATTTAATCTGGTTTTGTGGCTGAAAGTTGGATTGTTCACATGCATCACACTGTCATCACCTTATTCGTTGAAATTACACTGACATCTATTATCCTGTTATGAACTTGTGGTATCCTGTTCTTAAATGGTGACTTAGATTGGATTATATTTTGAGAACGATTAGTAGGATTTCTAGAGTTTTCTTTTGGACTCTGGCTTACAGCGTTGATGCCACAAGTGAAGATGAAACTTTTGATGAGTCAGAGAAATTCTCGGACGGACAAGATTTTAGAGTCGTGTGAAGAAGAACGAAATTTTTTCATACGTTTTTTATCGCACTCTAATTTTAATAGTTATTTCGCTCCTATTCAAACTAAATACATTGTCGGATGAATATAATTATAACTATGGTGGTAGTTATTGAGAAATATCTATTACTTATGAATACATTAAATTATGTTTTAATTACAAAAGGACTTGTTAGCATAATTCATATTAGAGTAAATTACACTTACCTCCCCTGATATTTAAGCTTATTACAGGAACCTCCCCTGTGATCTCTGAAATTACACTAACTTCTCATGAGATTTAATTTTAACATCAATTGCACCCAACCGTTAAATTTTTGAACAAATATTTATGATCAAATCCATTCATTACGTAGAACTCGTCGAGTTTTTTTAGCATATGAAAATTTGGATCCATTCGATATCTGTAGCTAAGTGATTGAATAAGATCTCATAACAAATAAATAAATAAAAATTATTCAATCACTTAGCTATAGATATCGGATGAATCTAAATTTTTACATGCTAAACAGCCTCGATAAGTTCTACGTAATGAACGGATTGGTTCATAAAAATTTATTCCAAAATTTAACGTTTAGGTGCAATTGATGTTAAAATTAAATCTCAGGGAAAGTTAGTGTAATTTCAGAGACCAGATGGGAGATCCCTGTAATAAGCTTAAATCTCATGGGAGGTAAGTGTAATTTACTCTTGTGGGACCCTGACCCGTTTTATTTTTTGAAAAATGGTCAAAGTGTTCACGGGAGTAAGGATTTAAGTTTGATCTTGCTTCTTTTATTCAGTTTTTCTCCCAGCGTTAACTGCTCGAGCGGTGGTTGTCCGCTTGAGCGATGGTATGGCAGAGGAGTATGTCGGTAGGGGTCCGCTCGAGCGGTGCTTGGGCGCTCGAGCGGTGGAGGCCTGATGTGAGATTTTAGAAAAATGTGGTTTTGACGCATGTTCGGGTTCAGAGATTTTGCGGGATTGGTCCCGAGGGCTGCGGGAAGTTGTGGTGCAAATTTCATAAAATTAAAAAAAAAAAAGATATTTAGGAGGCCTATAAATATCTGGAGTTAGATATTTTCAAAAGATATTTTCAAGACTTAACTAATAAGTTTCCTCCTTTTTCTCCCTACCTTTTCTCTAACATCTCGAGGGCCCGGGGTTCAATTTTTGATGATCAGACTGCGGATTCTTGGAATCAGCATCAAGGGCTACGCAACCATCTGGTCAGATTTTGATTCTGGCGAAGTTTGTTTTTGCACGTGGATTGAGATGTCGAGCTTTTAGCTCAACGAGGTAGGATTCTAAACTCTACTGCTGTATAAGGGTATTACGTGCAATTATAAGTATTTTGACCGGTTAAAAATGCACGGACAACAGTTTATGTTTTGTTAAACCGGGTTTTGGTTTAAAAAGGCATTTGTGTTGATTTTGGTTGGATTAAATCGGGTTTTGAAATGTTTCTTTTGAGAATCTAGGGTAATTTTGGATTTGGGTATATCCGAAGGTGTTAAAAATGTGTTTTGAGGCTTTATATTGTGGTTGAGATTATGGTTATTGAGTGTTTGAGGGTTTGGAGACTTAGAGCACCAAGAACAGAATTTTTTGGATTTATCTCGGGTGGTAGCTCGCTCGAGATGTCTGCTCGAGCAGACTAGCTGTGCAGAGCCATTTTATTTTGATGTTATCTCCCTCATCCGTACTCGAAATTGGGTCGTTCTTGTACTCAAATTGAAGCCCTGAAAGTTTTCTTTTCAATGGAACCTCTCTCACCTTAAAATTCTTTTTGTAGAAAAAGTTATGACCAAAATGGTGAAGATGAGTCGAGATTTCCAAACCGTTTTTCATCCGTTTTTGGCCAAATGCTTGGGAAAGGTTGTTTTTCATCCGTGTGAGCCCTTTTGATCAAGTCTCTTGTTCTTTGGGAGTTTGTTTGTGGGTGTTTCACGTGGCTCGGGTGTCGGGACGTGATAGTGACGGTTGCCCAGTTATGCTGCTTACAGTTGTACGCTTTTCACTGGTTAAAATGCTTATACATCATATTTTATGTTTAAACCTTGTTTCGGATAAAAAGAATGTGTTTCTAGCTTTTCTTGGTTTATTACATGATATTGAACTTGTGGGTGTTGGGTTTTCAAAGGGTGTTCTTAAAAACGATGAAAATGATGGTTTTGTGAAAAATCTCAACATTTTATGTTTTGGAGGTTTGGAGCTAACCCTTGGGGTAGAGTCTCAGGTTTTGAAACGTTTTTGTAGAAAATGAGAAAAATTATTTTAAAATATTTCGGTTTGATCTCCATGGTTTCATGGATTGGATCTTTTGCTTATACATGCGTTGTATAACTGCTTTTGGAGAAAATATTTGTGAAATATTTTGTTGATCTCCATGTTGATGGATAGATCCAGATACATGTATAATGTATATTTGTGAAACGGTTTAGTTTTTTTAGAATGATTATTTAGATGTATCGAAATGACGGGTATTTGGCACGAGTTGCCCTCGGTGAAAGTCCAGAAACGTGCGCAGAGTAGATACCTTCATTATCCTTTGGGGTAGTTCCCGTAAAGAAGGTCGATTTGGGTGCTCTTTTTCCTCGGGTTGTTGGGCCCGTAAAGTTAGCATTTACGTCGTGGTGCTCCGTATAGAACTCATCATTACCTGAAGATCTTAAATGGTTCAGGACTAGGTAATGGGCAGGAGTCTATAGTTGTTACATCTGTCCCCTTGTGATGGAGTCGGTACATAGGATCATAGTCATCTTTTCTGCGATGGTACATTTCGCGAGGAAACAATGCTTTGACTACTATTTTTTCTTAACTGTGGTTGATCATTTGCATTATTTGCAATACCTGGTTTGAAGGATGAAAACATAGATTTTATGAAATAAAACCATTTTTGGAAACTTGTGTAGTCTGATGGGAAAACTTGAGATTTGTGAAAATTTATTTTGGATTTGTGGCTGAGATCGCACCCACCATATGATTGCATAGCCTACTTTACAGCTTTATTGTCTTTTTCTATTGGGCTTCGGCTCACGATGTGGAATTTTGTTGTAAAATTATTTTTAGGTGAGTACGTGGAGTTGACCTAGAGGCTTGTGATAATGGAGAGCTTGTTGTAATTTTCATGTTTTGGACATGTATTTATGCATGTGATACATGTTTTAGAAGGTTGGTTTTCTACGCCTTTCGGCGATATACTTATTCATGTATGAGTTTGCATGATTTCTATTTATGAGAGATCCTTTTGTTGGGTATTCACATGACCCCGGGGTTTTGGGGCGTGACAACTTGATATTAGAGCTCTGGGTGCGAATACCTATGAGCCATGGGAAAGATGGTGCATCACCTTGTGAGGATGTGTGTGTGCTTTGTTGCATATTGATGTGGTATATATGTGAGCATGGAGGTTGGACCTTATGATTGATTCGTCTTGTGTTTGGATTAACAAACTTGGTAGCCAAGTTAGAAACTCATTTCGCGAACGTGATTTCTAGCAAGAAATCAAAGTGGGTTGTTCAAAATGACTCGTCATTCTTATCGGTTCTCCTCGGTATCAGTGTTGTGTCTGCATAATCTTTATGCCTATGTGTCAGCATAATTATGTGGTATGTGGTAGAGATAACATGATAGATCAACCTTAGGTTGTCCTGTTTTATGTTTTCTTTCTTTTATATAACCTGTATACCCTTAGAGGCGACGAGACCGTGGTTTGGGGTTTGGTTATGTGCAACTCGGTTGTTATCAGTTGCAGAGGTACGGTTATGAGTTGAGCGTCGGTCGCCTAGTATGTTGTGGAACTCATCAGTGAGTCGGGTGTAGTAGTGAGGTTGGCCTCGGTTGGCAAACTGTTGAGGGTTTGAGAAGAGTTTTGTTCAGGTATAGTCGAAGCTTGGTTGATGGCTTTGGCTTGGGTAGTTGGCTTCTCTTGAGAGTAAGTTACCGAAAGTTGTAGGCATGTTGTGGATAGTGAACATCCCTTTCGGTTAAGGTTTGATGCATTTGGTTTCGACCGTGTGATGGGTTAGGTACGTCTTGAGCCATGTTATGTCATGAGCAGAATATGTGGTTCTGGATATATCCCCTGGTAGTTAAGACGTTGATGATGATCGACAGGATGTTGTTGGTAGTCAGAGTGGTTCTGATGATCTTGGACGTTATATATCTTTCGAGGTTTAAGAATTGAGTTCCGTAGATATGCTGGGAAGAGCATGGGATTAGGAATGTGTAGGGATTCCTGCGATGAGTATCAGTTCCATGAGATTCTTACGGGAATGCAGATTCGTGGTTTGGTCGAGATCCTAATGCTTAGGAGATCGTGTTTTGGAACCATGCCAGGTGCATGAGGTTCGAAGGAATCGTCGACAAGTTCGACAGTGTGGTTAGCTTAGTGCTGAGGGTTAGCGCTGAGAAGATGTATCCCGAGTGTGATATGTCCCAAAGTTGTTTGTGTTCCATCCACCTTAGGTTCATAGATGAGTATGTTGTTCGCCCATGGAAACGAAGTGTGGAGTGATGGGGTTCAGTAATGGACCTTGTGGTTTGGTTGACCTGGGGTGATAGGTGAGAAATCATAGGATACGATGCCTGTGATCTTGTGTGCCTTGAGGGCGGAAGTGCGGAAGGTGTCTGCATGCTTGTTAGAGTTATTAGTAACTCTGGAAGAGAGGTCTCTGGATTAGGTTCCCCTTTATTTGGAGCTGTGCCTTGGACAGCGAATTTGAGACAGTTACGTGATCTTGGTGCGCCTAGCAGGAGTTAGGTAGTGTAGCGCAACCTTCTACAGTGAGGTTTTGGGCGCAATGGCATGAGTTGTACCAAGTATGCGGATGGATGGTGTTCATGTGTGTGTGAATAAGGTTGAGCGTTGAGAGTTTGGTATAGCTGATGATCAGAGTATTGTGATCGGCATTGACAGTAGTTGTGTGCCTGTAGTCGATGTGGCCTCGAGTTAGGACTTTCAGAGTTCTTTAGAGGCTAAGTGCTGAGGATTACTGGGAGTACGCCGGCAGTATGCTGAGGTTTGGCCATGGTTTCTTGTTGGCCTTTTTCTTTCCTTTGGATGAAAGAAGAGAGAGAGTTTTTGTAGATGATTGTCTTATAGACGATTGTCTGGTGCGTGTTGTTTGCGAGTTGTTCCATCTCGGGTGTACAGAGATGCCGGGTTTTGATTGGTTCAGGTTTTGGTTGTGTCCTAAGACTGTGGAATCTCATTGGATTTATATCCATGTTGTGACCCTTGGACTTGTGACTCAGGGACGTGTATCGCCAAGATTGGGTGATTGTTGGACAAATCCTTCATGGCTTCAACGGATGGTTGAACTAGTTGGGTTGTGTTCCCTGTGAGGTTACGTTTGTAGACGAGAATGCTTGGGGAGTTGATGTAGAGATGCAGAGTTCCTTGCAGTGATCGGTAGAGAATCCTTTACTGTTGTGTGCAGTTTGTTCTGGATTACGTGGGTACGGTTGCATTATTGCTTTTGGATAGTGGGAATTTTGTCAGCACAGTCCAGTTGGGATATTCACACGTAAGTTTCTGGTGGACTTTCGTGAGTCTAACCTTTTGCTCTGTTTGAGGACTTGGAACTGTGTAGAGTTCTTAGAGTCGAGGAGTGATTGTCGACTGTGATAAATGTTGTGCTTTGGCATAACGGTTGTTTGTATAGATGGTGGTCCCGAGAGTATGATGTTGGAGAAGCCTTGGTTTGCATGGCCTGTTCGGACCGACGTGATTGTTTGGTTGGGAACGGAAGGACCGTGATGAGTTCTGCATACGAGGGATTTGCTAAGTGTAAGATGCAAGCCTTAGCTGGTTACCCAACGGACGAGTCTGGGGACTCAAGCGGGTTGATGTATGTCTTCTACGATGGGATTGATGTTGGATGACGATCATCGTGTTTGCCTTGTTGGATGACCGTCATCGTGTTTGCTTTGACAGACGATGGAGATCATGTTTGATTTGAGATTAGTCTGTAGCCTTGATATTAGTGATTTGATGGCGAGACATTAAGTTGTGCAGTAATATGCAGTGACGTGCTGTTGTACGGGAGTTATAATTTGGTTGATATAAGTTGGTGGATACCTATGCGATGTTCTGTCTACGTGACGTGTTTGGTCGGGTGACTTTCTGGCGCCAGGTGACTTTGTGGCTGTGATGCCGGCTTGGTTTTTGGTCGTGTGGAACCTTGTCTAGGATAATGGTGTACCACTTGATGTTTCTTCAGTGTGAGAACTGTAGTTTGTGATGCAGGATCAGATAGAGGATGATGGTTTGAGGGTTTGCTGAGATGTGTTCTTTGATGTCCAGGTGAATAAGTGAGCTTCTCTCTGGAGTCACCTGTTTGTGTTGTTACTCGTGGATCGGCATCTTAGCAGCCTCAGTGATGGTGATGTTGACATCGGTAGGGTGACGATGTGGTATCAAAGCCGGTGATCGTCAGAACTTGGAAAAGGTTTTTGTGTGGAACATGTGACTTTTTATGACCGATGTCGGAGTTTGACGTCGTGTGTTTAGACTTGTGGAGATAGTCCTTGGTGTTTATTGTAAGGCATGATTGGTCTCTTGGCTTGCGTTAGTCGCTGCCGTAGTTGTGCTTGGCGAAAGTTCTGTGTTGCAGTTTGGCAGCACGGGTTGGATCTTAATCCAATGTTTATGGATGTTTCCTAGATGACAGTGGCGTAAGTGGAACTCGCATGTGTCAGTGGATCAACTCTACCAGTCATGTTTTCCTTGTGTGACGACGGTTGTATTCTTGGTATCAATTTTGTGACGGCATGTTTGGGATATCAATTGCTGGGGCATTTCTACTATTGTGCAGTGTTGTTGCGTGTTGAATTTCGGGGACGAAATTCCTTTAAGAGGTGGAGAGTTGTGAGACCCTGACCCATGTTCTTTTTTGGAAAATGGTCTAAGTGTTCGCGGGAGTAAGAATTTAAGTTTGATCTTGCTTCTTCTGTTCATTTTTTCTCCCAGCATTGACCGCTCGAACGGTAAGTGTGCGCTCGAGTGGGCTGGTGGCAGAGAGTGGGTCTGGATGGTGACCGCTCGAGCAGTGGTTGTCCGCTCGAGCGATGGTATGGCAGAGGAGTATGTCGGTGGGGATCCCCTCGAACGGTGCTTGGGCACTCGAGCGGTGGAGGCCTGGCGAGAGATTCTAGAAAAATGTGGTTTTGACGCATGTTCGGGTTCAGAGATTTTGCAGGGTTGGTCCCGGGGGTTACGGGAAGTTGTGGTGCAAATTTTAAAAATTCAAAAAAAAAAATATTTAGGAGGCCTATAAATATCTGGGGTTAGATATTTTCAAAAGATATTTTCAAGACTTAACTCCTAAATTTTCTCATTTTTCTCTCTGCATTCTCTCTAACTTCTTGAGGGCCTAGCGTTCGGTTTTTGATGATCAGACTGCGGATTCTTGGTATCGGCATCAAGGGCTACGCAACCATCCAGTCAGATTTTGATTCCGACAAAGTTTGTCTTTACACGTGAATCGAGACATCGAGCTTTTAGCTCAACAAGGTAGGATTCTAGACTCTACTGCTATATAAGGGTACTACGTGCAATTATAAGTATTTTGACCAGTTAAAAATGCACGGACAACATTTTATGTTCCGTTAAACTGGGTTTTGGTTTAAAAAGGCGTTTGTGTTGATTTCGGTTAGATGAAATCGGGTTTTGAAATGTTCCTTTCGAGGATCTTGGGTAGTTTCGAATTTGGGTATATCCGAGGGTGTTAAAAAGGTGTTTGGAGGCTTTATATTGTGGTTGAGATAATGGTTATTGAGTGTTTGAGGGTTTGGAGGCTTAGAACACCAAGAACAGAATTTTCTGGGTTTATCTCGGGTGGTAGCTCGCTCGAGCGCCCGATGTCCGCTCGACCGGATTGGCTGTGCAAGGTCATTTTGTTTTGATGTTATCTCCCTCATTTGGACTCGGAATTGAGTCGTTCTTGTACTCAAATTGAAGTCCCGGAAGTCTTCTTTCTAATGGAACCTCTCTCGCCTTAAAATTATTTTTGTAAAAAAAAGTTATGACCAAAAGGGTGAAGATGTGTCAAGATTTTCAAACCATTTTTCATCCATTTTTGCCAAATGCTTGGGAAAGGTTGTTTTTCATCCGTGTGAGCCCTTTTGATCAAGTCCCTTGTTCTTTGAGAGTTTGTTTGTGGGTGTTTCATGTGACCTGGGTGTCGGGACGTGATAGTGACGGTTTCCCAGTTATGCTGCCTACAGTTGTACGCTTTTCACCAGTTAAAATGCTTATATATCATGTTTTATGTTTAAACCTTGTTTCGGATAAAAAGCATGTGTTTCTAGCATTTCTTGGTTTATTACATGATATTGAACTTGTGGGTATTAAATTTTCAAAGGGTGTTCTTGAAAACGGTGTAAATTATAGTTTTGTGAAAAATTTCAACATTTTATATTTTGGAGGTTTGGAGCTAACCCTTGAGGTTGAGTTCAGGTTTTGAAACGTTTTGTTGAAAATGGAAAAAAATATTTTGAAATATTTTGGTTTGATCTCCATGGTTTCGTGGATTGGATCTTTTGCTTATACATGCGTTGTAGAACTACTTTTTGAAAAAATATTTGTGAAATATTTTGTTAATCTCCATATTGATGGATAAATCTATATACATATATAATGTATATTTGTGAAACGGTTCGGTTTTTGAGAATGATTATCTAGATGTACCGAGATGACGGGTATTTGGCACGAGTTGCACTCGGTGAAAGTTCGAAAACGTGCGTAGAGTAGATACCTTTGTTATCCTTCAGGATAGTTCCCGTAAAGAATGTCAGTTTGGGTGCTCTTTTTCCTCAGGTTGTCAGGCCCGAAAAGTTAGCATTTACGTCATGGTGCTCCGTATAGAACTTGTCATTACCTGGCAGGCCTTAAGTGGTTTAGGACTAGGTAATTTGCAGGAGTCTATAGTTGTTACCTTCGTTCCCTTGTGTTGGAGTCGGTATATAGGATCATAATTATCTTTTCCGCGATGGTACATTTCGCGACGGAACAATATTTTGATTATTGTTTTTTCTTAACTGTGGTTGATCATTTGCATTATTTTCAATACCTAGTTTGAAGGATGAAAACATGGGTTTTATGAAATAAAACCGTTTTTGGTGACTTGTGTAGTCTGATGGAAAAACTTGGAATTTGTGGAAAATCATTTAGGGTTTGTGGTTGAGTTCGGTCCCACCATATGATTGCATAGCCTGCTTTACAGCTTTATTTTCTTTTCTTATTGGGCTTCAGCTCATGGTGTGCGATTTTGCTATAAAATCATTTTTAGGTGAACACGTGAAGTTGACCTAGAGGCTTGTGATAATGGAGAGCTTGCTGTAGTTTTTCTGTTTTGGACATGTACTTATGCATGTGATGCCTGTTTCAGAAGGCTGGTTTTGTTCGCCTTTCGGCAATATACTTATTCATGTATGAGTTTGCATGATTTCTGTTTATAAGTGATCCTTTTGTTGAGTATTCCCTTGGTTTCAACAGGCAGATTTAAATGTATGAAAACCTATATTTTTCATAAACCTGGTATTTTGTGGATTTTTACGTGACCCCAGAATTTTGGAGCGTGACAACTCTTCCTATTATTATATGTATGTCTTAAAGTACCTGATATTTTGGATGTTACAGACTAAGTATCCTTCATAAGATTTCTAAAAGACATCATGATCTATCACTATCCAAAAATTAAAAAAAATTAAAGTTCGGTTGATATCCCAAATAGATTTTCTTAACTGTGTTAAAATCAAGGATTTTTAGTACTTGGTTCAGCACAGATTTGAACTTTAGCCTTGTTAAATTTAAATCACCCACTTTTATGAAGAAATTGAAAAAAGTGTTCTTCATAAAAATTATCGGGAACCTTTTAATCTGGTTTTTGCCCAAAAGTCAAAAATTATTATGATGTTTAGATGCCCAAAAAATATGTTACAAATTCTGTTGAAAATGTTGAATTTTTAGAGTAAGTGTTGAATTTTACCTAGCCTAAGTTTTTCATTGCATGCTCTTAATGTAATTTTATTATTGTAAATCATGCGTGTACTGCTATAACTGTAAAAGCATGCTTATTATGATTTTTAAATTTTAATTTATGATTGGGAAGCATGCAATACATGAATTATACCTTGTGCATTACATGCGTTGTACCTTATGTATTTCATGGATTAGAAGTGCCCCTGGTATATGAACTCTTTAGGGGTATATTTCCGGACAAACATCGTGAGTACATCTCCGGTGCAGTTATTATTATAATTCTTTTGGGGTAAAACCCCGACAAACACCTTGGGCACATCTCTCAAGTTTCTGTATCTTTACCTCGGACTTTAGGTTGACACTGCGCGAGAACATCACGAATCTTAAGGTGGGTACTTCAGATTAGCTTGGTTTGGCATTGACCCCACGCCACTGGGATTGAATAAAATAGTCGTGATATGAAACTCGATGATGCAGTTATTACTCACAATGAGGCATACTGATGGCCTTAGTGTTCAATTGTCGGTAAAGTCTATTCCTTGGATTTTTCGACGTGAAGTCCATGTGTGTGGTTAGTTTATAGTCGGGAGTCGGGTTGGTCACATGCATCGCACTGTCATCATCTTATTCGCTAAATTTAAATTTACGTTGATATCTACTATCCTGTTATGTAACTATATGGCATCTTGTACTTAAATGGTGATTTGGATTGAATTACATTTTGAGGTAGCTTAGTAAGGTTCCCTAGAGTTTTCTTTTGGATTTCAGCTCATAGCGTTGATGCCACAGGTGAGGATGAGGGGTTCACTACTGCAGGAGACTTTCTGAAGGATTAGGAGTTCGAGGCGGCCCAAGAATATCAATTCTGGATTTTTCCCTTGCTCTTTTTGTTGAAGCTATAACTGTTAGCATTTTTTTTTTCTTTTACCCGAACTCTTTAAAAACTAATTGGATGACTGTACTGTTATTTTGTGATGCTTATCTAAACATAATTATGGTTATGAATATATTATCTATAGTTTATTTATAATTTGAATCACTAGCATGAACTCTATTATTGTATATAGACGTCAAAGTTCCCAAAAGTTGGGGCATTACATTGAGAAAAAGAAGAGAAGAAAAAAGAAAAAAAGAAGAAGGAAAAAGAAAAGAAATGGGAGTTAGGCACCAAAGGTAAGTCCACCATCTTCAACCTAAAAACTAAAAACCCTATTAAGGTAAGAAAACTTTTTAAACCCACTTTTCTATACTCACATCTCAATCTTCCTCCATCATTCTTAAGAAGCTAAATCAAGAACACAAACAAAAAAAGAAGCTAAAAGTGAGCAAGGATGAGTTTTAGGAACTGTTTGAGTTTTTAATTGACTTTTGTTTTGTAAAATAAATGAATGATCCATGCTATTTTATTATATGAAGTTTTTGGAGTTTATATATTATGTGTTTAGTGTGATCCATGCAAAAAGAAAAAATGAGAAATTTATGCCATGCAATAGGTGTAAAGATTGTTAAACTATCTTAAGGTTTAGCTCCAGATTTTCAAATTTTTAGACCAAAATTTTGAGAAATTTTAATAAATTCCAACAAAATCTCCTTGTATCAAGATTTACGTCTAGAGCTATATATTTGTGATAAATTTCATATAAAATTTATTTGGAGTGATTTAGACGGATACATTTTGAGTTATTAAGATTTTCCCAAATGGTTGTAGTTTCTATCGTGCCTCTAATAGCTAACATATTTTTGTAGTTGACCACCAAAAATGAGGAATGTTTATCATTATTTGATGTACCAAACATATTTTTAAAGTTGTTAGACTGAATCTTGCTTCTCTGGACAAATTCAATACTATTTTCTTGTGAAAGTCTTTTCACCCATTTTTATTTATTATTTAAAAATGTGTTCTTCATGGAAAATTTTGGAGACTTTCTAATCTAGCCTCTATCAAATGTTTATAATAAATGAAGTTGTTTTTTCCCCTCAAATGAATTTTATCGTAACTGATGTGGAATCTGGAAATCACTAAATATGTTTTCTCAAATACAAATTTGACTACTTTCTTATATGAGTCGAAACACCTACTTTTATTGACTTCTAGAACAAGTGTTTTTCATGACAGCTTTAGAAGACTTCCCAAAAGTATTTTATACTTTCTATTGTTAAGTCTGAAAATTTAGAATAAAGCTGAAAATAGTGTAACTTAAATATATTAATATGTAAATGAAAGTTGGGACTTGGAACATGCTTAGAGTGAATTATTTCTTTGCGAATCATGTGTATGATACTATGAACATAGAAGTATGCCATACCTGTCATAAACATTCAAATTACAATTTATATCACAAAATGACATGAAAAATTAGAGGCCTCCATAGTATGATAATAACAATTGAGTTTTAAAATAATAATAACAATTTTAAAATCTTTTTATAAAATATTTTAATTTTCCAAACAAATATAGCAAGATATATGATAGTAAGAAAAAAATAAAGAGATTAAGGAGAGAGAAATTGAACCAGACACCAAGAGTTATAGTGGTTCGGTTTCTTCCAAGCCTACGTCCACTCTTCAAGACTCTCCTTGAGAATTTGCACTATTATCGAATGCTTCACAGGCTTCAAGAGCCTTTACAGCTTCAAGAAGATTCTATAAAATAATCCCCTATCTTTTCTAATCTCTCTTGAGTTCTTTATTAAGAAGTTCACTCATTCTCTTAAACGATCAATGGTGACTCACCCTCTATTACAATAAATGTGAGAGAATCAAAGAATCACTAACTAACACTTTTTTACAAATGATTGGAAATAATTGAGCAAGAGAGTGTGAGTTTAGGCTGGAGAAGCAAATGAGCAGTAAATGCTAATTCAAGATTTGGAGTTTTAAATTCAAGCAATAGAACAATGTCCAGAGATTTAAAGCTTTAAAAATTAACTCCTTATATAGCCATCTGAAATCGTACCGTTGAAACCAGCACGAGGTTTGAAATTCATCGCAAGTGTCGACATAAAGTCCTTTGGTGTCGACACAAAATATCTAGGGTTTAGTACTAGTGTTATCACATTTAATGGGAATATGATCTAAACTTATATCATAATCTTCTAGTTATTGTTTCATTCAAAGAACCTGTGTACAGCAGCTACCAACTGCAGTGTACTCAGCCTCAGCCGTAGATAAGGCTACTGAGTTCTATTTTTTGCTAAACCATGATATTAAATAGTGTCCTAGGAATTGGCATGTTCTACTTATACTATTCTTATCAATTTTACAACCGGTAAAGTTTGCATCAGAATAGTCAAATAACTCAAAGACTATTTATCTAGGATAAAATAATTCTAGGTTTTATGTACCTAAAAGGTATTTAAAGATACACTTAGCAGCAGTCACATGTGATTCTTTAGAATTAACTTGAAATCGAGCACACATGCATACACTAAACATGATATTAGGTCTACTATGTGTCAAATAGAGTAGAGATCAAATCATACCTCTATAGTCTTTTTTCCTCTACTGCTTTACCATTTTTATTCTTGTCAAGCTTTATTGAAGGGCGCATTGGGGTTCCCATTAATTTTGCTTTTTACATATCAAACATCTTCAACAAATCTCTCGTGTACTTGGATTGGTTAATGAAAATTTCATCTCGTGTTTGTTTGATTTGAAGCCAGAGGAAGTAATTAAACTCTCCCATCATACTCATCTCAAACTCTCCCAGTATATACTTAGCAAAGTCGTTGCAAAGAATTTCATTAGTTGAGCCTAAGATAATGTCATCTAGATATATTTAGACAACAAGTATATCTCTTCCTAGAGACTTAATAAAAAGAGTTGTATCAATTTTTTCTCTTGAAAACTCATTTTCAATCAAGAATTTGCTAAACATTTCATACCAAGCTCTTGGTGCTTGCTTCAAACCATAGAGAGCCTTGGTAAATTTGTAAACATGGTTTGAAAAATCAGGATTTTCAAAGCCAGAAGGTTATTTCACAAAAACTTCCTCCGAAATAAAACCATTTAAAAAAGGCACTCTTAACATCCATTTGATAAAGTTTGAAATTTTTTAAACATGCAAAAGCAAACAAAATCCTAATGGCTTCAAGCCTAACCATAGGAGTAAAAGTTTCATCAAAATTGATACATTCTTCTTGATTGTAATTTTTGGCTACCAATCGAGTTTTATTCCTAAAAACTACTCTATTCTCATCCATTTTATTTTTAAAAATCCATTTTGTACCGATGATGGAGTGTTTCTTAGGTCTTGGGACTAAAATCCAATTCTTGTTTCTTTCAAATTGGTTGAGCTCTTCTTGTATAGCTGAGGTCCAAAACTCATCATTTTCAGCTTCCTCAAAATATTTTGGTTCAGCCTGGAAAAGAAATATTAAATTACCACAAACATTATGTAGAGAGGATCGAGTTTTAATACCTTGGGATGGGTCACCAATGATCAAGTCTTTTGGATGACCATGAGCATACCTCCATTCTTTAGAAAAATTTGAATTTTCTTGATTTGAAGCACCAGCAGCCTGTTGGACTTCATTTTGTAGCAAGTTCGTAGCTTTCTCATGATTGGTCTTTGATAAAGTTGTCCTCAACTCCTTTTTCTATATCAACCAAGTTATCTTCACAAAATTCTTTGAAAGAACCAATATTAGCTTCATCAAATACTTGTATAAATTTTTTAACAACTAAGGTCATTTGGTTAAAAATCCCATAAGCTTTATTAGATATAGAATATTAAAAAAAATACCTTCATCAAGTTTTGCATCGAACTTACCCAAAAGTTTTTTGTTATTATTTAAAACAAAATATTTGCATCCAAAGGCACGAAAATAACCGATGTTAGATTTTCTTCCATTCCATAGCTCATATGAGATTTTCTTGATAGAAGCTCTAATCATGGCCCTGTTCATGATATAACAAGTTGTGTTTATAATCTCGATTCAAAAGTATCTTAGTAGATTATTTTCACATAATATAGTTCTTGCCATTTCTTCTAAAGTCCTATTATTCCTCTCAGTAACACTATTTTGTTGAGAAATTTTAGGAGCAAAGAAGTTATGGTCAATACCACTTTCATCACAAAACTTTTTTCATTTTGAATTCTCTAAGACAGTTTTGCGAAAGAGACAAAGACATCATTCTTATGAGCTAAGAATAGCACCCAAGTATATCTAAAGAAATCATCAACAACAACAAAAGCATATCTCTTACCTCCAAAGCTAAGAATCCTTGTTGGACCAAACAAGTCCATATGTAATAGTTGTAAGGGCCTAGAAGTAGAAATAATATTTTTGGATTGAAAAAAACTTCTAACTTGATTACCTTGTTGACATACATCACAAACTTTGTCTTATTCAGATTTAATTTGAAGCAAACCAATCACCAACTCTTTTTTTAAAAGTTTTGAAATCAAGTTTATATATACATGGCTAAGTCTTCTATGCCACAACTAACTATTACCACTCAAGGCAACTAAACACTTAGTATCATTTTTGAAAATGTCATTTAGATTGAAAGTGTAAACATTTTCATGTCTATGACCCTAAAAATAATTTTGTTGCCCATTGATTCTTCAATAATATACTTAGCACAATCAAAGACAATCTTGTGGGCTTTGTCACAAAGTTGGCTTATGCTAAGAAAATTATGTTTCAAACCATCAACAAGCAAAATATTTTCAACAGAAGTAGAAGACATTTTACCAATACAACCAATTCCTATAATTTTTCTCTTACTATTGTCACCAAACGTCACAAATCCACCACTTTTAGGCTTGCAGGATGTAAACATTGACTTATCACCTATCATGTGTCTTGAGCAAGCACTATCAAGATATCACATCCCCTCATTGAATGAGGACTTGAGACACACCTGCAAATGCAATCAAGTTTTGATTTTTGGTACCTAAACTTTCTTGCGTCCCTTGGTTTTAGTTCCACGTGGGTGTATTCTCTTTAGAACCTAAACTCTCTTAATAGGTAAATCAAGAGATTTTGTGAGACCCAATTTCATTTTATTTTATAATATATTTGTGTCAATGTGTTCCTTTTGATATATGTACATCCCCGATGCATGATTTATGCTTTATAGTCGTAGAACCGCATGTTATATGTGTTTTCCATACGTGTTATACGCTTGTTCGAGGTTTAAAAAGACCGTTGTGTAGTTTTTCTGTTGGCTGGGTGGGTCAGTCGACTGACCTGGTCACTGAAAATTTTTGACCATAACCGTAGCTTTTCAGTCGACTGAAAGGGGGTTTTCAGTCAACTGATGTTCCTCCAGTAGCTTTCTAGTCGACTGACCTGTGAGGGTCAGTAATTAACCCGTGGCGGTGGGGCATTTTTGGCTTTTCTAGTAGCAATTCAGTCGACTGGATTGCTGGATTCAGTCAACTGAATCCCTGTTCGAGGATGAGACTATAAATATAAAGCCTTGGCTAGATATTTTGAAAACATTTCTTCTAAACTAAGTTTCGTTTCCTCCACCTTCTCTCTAGATTTTTGGGTGGCCCGGGCTTAGTTTTCCATGATCAGTTAGTGGATTCTTCCTATCCACGCTGTGGGCTCCACTTTTATCCTTGCAAAATCTCATTTCGACGAAGTACGTGTTTGCACGTAGATCGAGGCATTGAGTTTTTTTAATTCACCGAGGTAAGATCCTAAACTATGTTGTCTTTAAAGGGTACTACGTGTAATTATAAATCTTTTTACCGATTGATATCGGTTGAAACTGCTTTAAATGTTATATTTTCATGTTTAAACCATGTTGTTTGGATAAAAAGCATGTTTTACGCTCTTTAGTTGGTTTATTACATGATATGAACTTGTGGATGTTCATGGTTTTCAGAAAGATGGTTTTAAAATCGGAGAGTTTATGATAATCGTGAGAAAAACGTGTTCTGGAGGTTTAGAGCTAACCCTTAGGGTTAAGTCTCAGCTTTTAAACGTTTCGATGGAAACGATGAAGTATTTTGAAATATTTTGTTTGATCTCCATGTTAAAGGATGAATCTTTATACACGTTGATGTATAATTGTAGAAACATTTTCGTAGTCGAGCTACGTACTGATTTTTAAATGATTTCAAAATATGTACCGTGACAGTGGGTGTGTTGAGTTGGGCTTCTATTGCTTCTCGGTAGAAGTTCAAAAACGTGCGCAGAGTAGGTTCCTATGGTCCTTCGAGTTAATCCCTATAAACGGTATGATGGGTGCTTAGTACCCTCAGGTTTTAGGCCTGTAAACTAAGTGGTTACATTGTTGTGACTACGTATAGAACTTGTCATTACCTAGTAAGCCTTGAGCGGTTTTAGGGTAATGGACATGAGTCTATAGTTGTTACCTTTGTCCATGTGTGTGGCAGAGTTGGTACATAGGATTTATTTTATTTCTTTTCCTCGGCTGTGTGACCCGAGTGGAGAATATTGTTTTACTACTGTTTTTTCTTAACTGTGGCATGATATTTGCTCTGTTGGCAATACATGGTTTTCTACATGGTTCTAAGGAGGAAAACGTGGGGGTTTTATGAAGTAAAAATTATTTTTGAGGCTCGTGTTAGCCTGATGGGAAAAAAAATTTGGTTCCTATGAGTGAGACAGCTTGTACTATAATTGCATATCCTGCTTTATGACTTTAGTCTTTTTTTATTGGGTTTCGACTCATAGTGTGAGATTTTGTGCAAACCTTTTTCAGGTGAAAATGATCACGTGGAGTTGACCTAGAGGTGCTCGTGGTGGTGGAAGACTAGATTGAGTTTTTTTGTTGTTTTAGACATGTATTCTTTTACATGTGATGCATGCTTCTGAATGCGAGTTTTGTACACCTTGAGGCGATATAATTATACATGTATGGAACTGTATGACTTCTATTTATGAGAGTGAACCTTGAGTACTCTTTTTACTTCCAACTGCTAGATTTTTGGGTAGTTGGTTTTCAACCAAAATCTTATTTTCTCATATGATGGGCTTTTTTGCGTGACCCTGGAGTTAGGGGCGTGACAGATTTTCTATGTGGACAGTGTGTAACAGTGTATCCATACTCATAACAATGAAAGCAAGCTGCATTTGAGTGATTCGAGGATATTTTGACAAAAATGTTGCTCAAAAACTTTTGTTTCTTCTTAGGTTAATATCCAATCCCAACCTTATAAAAACACATTTTTGCATACCAAGAAATTTGTCCAAATTTTCTTTTCCAAGTGTAAACTTATGGACAATTTTTGTAAGGTCTTCAATTCTTTTAAAACTTGATTTTCATCATTTAAATATAAAATCTGTTTTGACATTAAAAGTTTCTCTTCTTTTAAAGTTTCAATGTCACAAGATGAGAAAAGAACCAATTTTTTAATAATGGGATTCTTAATACCCATTTTTCTCAATTCATCATGTAAATCTTCAAATGCAGTTTGAAGTTTATCTAAGGAAAATAGTTCATTAGTTACCTCATCATCTTGTTTAGTCATGAGACAAAGATTAGCAACTTTATTTTTTTCTTTTCATTTTCGGAGCTGTTACGATCACTCCCACCCATGCAACTAGCATAATCTTCTTGAATCCCTTCTTGAAATACTTCTTGAGTTGGGGACACTCGGCTTTCACATGTCCAGACTTCTTGTATTCATAGCATATGATCTCATCTTTCTTGTGATCATTCTTGAATTTGCTAAACTCTCCCTTGAACTTGCTGAGTTCTCCATTGTGCCCATTTTTCCTGAAGAACTTTCTCCCTTCTTATTTCTTATATCTAAGAAACCTTTTGAACTTTCTTGTAATGAGGGCTAGTTCTTTATTTTCGTCACTAGTAGATTCTTCATCAGATTCCTCATCAAGAGTGGAGGACTTAAAGGCAATGCCCTTCTTCTGTTTGTTGTCATCTTCATTATCCACCTTAATGTTCATCTCATGAGTCATGAGTGATCCAATAAGCTCTTTCAAACTAAGTGTATTGAGGTCCTTAGCTTCTTGAATGGCAGTGCCTTTAGCTTCCCAACTTTTAGGCGTGCACCTAAGAATCTTCCTCACCATCTCTGCATTAGAATAGATCTTCCCAAGAGATTTTAATCTATTTATAATATCGGTGAATCTAATAAATATTTCAAAGATAATTTCATCATGGTTCATTTTAAATAATTCATAATTATAAACTAGCATGCTTATCTTAGATTATTTGACTTGTTGGTTCCCTCATGGTAACCTCAAGTCTATACCAGATTTTCTTGGCAGTGCCACAAGTGAAGATTCTATTGAACTCATTTAGGTAAAGAGAGCAATACAAGAGATTCATAACCTTGGCAATTTTTTGAATCTCTCTTATGTCATTTTTAGTCCATTTGTTTTCAGGTTTAGGGATATTTGCTCCTTCAACGGTCTTAGTTGGTCTTTTGGGTCCATTTTTGATAAGCCTCCATAGGTCATAGTCTACGACTTGAATGTCGATTCTCATTCTAGCCTTCCATTAATTATAATTTGTTCCATTGAATAAAGGGGGTCTGTTGGTAGACTGACCTCCAATACTAGTGGTTTCCATGAAAACTCTTAGACGGTTAAATAAAAAATAAGAGCCCAAGCTCTTACACCAATTGTTAGTCCTAGGCAACCCAAGAATGAAGTAAATTAAGTTTTAAAAATAATAATAACTATTTTCAAAGCCTTTTTCAAAACCTTTAAATTTTTCAAACAAATATAGCAAGTATATCAAGAATTAAAGCAATGAAAAAATTAAAGAGGTTAGGGAAAGAGAGAATGAACCAGATACCAAGATTTATAGTGGTTTGGTTTCTTCTAAGCCTACGTCCACTCCTCAAGACTCTCCTTGAAAATTTTCACTAAGATACAATGCTTCACGGGCGCATTTAAAACCTTTTACAGCCTCAAAAAGATCCTACAAAACAATCTTTATTTTTTTTAATCTCTCTTGAGCTCTTCTTTAAAGAGTATCACACACACTCTTAATGGATCAAAGGTGACTCACCCTCTATCACAACAAATGATAGGTAATCAAAGATTTACTCACTCACTTTCATTACAAATGATTAAAAATAAATGAATACAAAGAGGAAAGAATCAGCTGGAGAAGTTAATAAGCAATAAATGCTTTCTCGAAGATTTAAACTTTTGATTCAAGCAATAGAATAGTGTCCAGTTCTTCTAAGCTTCAAAAATTAACTCTTTATATAGCCATCTGAAGTAAATGACCATTGGTGGGTTGGTGGAGGCAATTAATACTCTAACATCCAACCGTTGGAACTAGCGTAAGATTCGAAATATGTCATAGGGGTTTACTCTAAATCATTTTGTGTCGACTTAGGGCTTAGTTCCTCAAGTGATTGTGTTGACTCATTTCTTCAAATGTGTCGACACAAATTCTACATCTTTCTTACCCACACGATGGTGTCAACTCATAGAGCTTTTGGTATCGACTTAATCATTACTTTAGTTTTTCAGGAGAGACCTTTGATGTCGACTCTTTTTGTCAGGTAAGCTACTGGAATTTAGGAGTCGACTCATTTTTGTTTTGGTGTCGACTCATAAAGTTGTAGTAAGCCTCGGTAGTTTTAGAGTTGACTCATTTTGATCTAGTGTCGACTCAAAAAATAACAGACAGTCTCAGTTGTTTTGGGGTCGACTCGAAGTCATTTGGTGTCGACCCAAATAGCTTGCTCCCGCAGAGAATCTTTGTGTCGACTCATAAACATTTGTGTCGACTCGTTTGAGTTGGAGTCGGGAATTATCTTTGAAACTCTAGTGTCGAACCATTTAGCCTTGGTGTTGACTCATTTTACCCGAAGTTAGGAATCCGATGAATTACTTTGTGTCAACTCAAATGGCGTTGGTGTTAACTCAAGTTGAATCCCACAAGGCTTGTGTAAGTGTCGACTCAAATGCTTTTGGTGTCAACTCATTCTTCTCATCTGCCTTTGACTTGGTGTCAACTTAGAGTGCATCTGGTATCGACCCAAAGTGGATTATGGTTCAATACTAAAGGTGTCGACCCAAACTAGTTTGGTGTCGACTCAAACAAATACCTGAAACGTCTTAAACAAACATGTTAAGGTGTCGACATAAATTCTCAATGGTGTCAACACACTTGAGAGTTTCAAGCATACTTAGCCTTTAGGTGTCGACTCAATTATCAATTTGTGTCAACTCAAAATGTTCTTTGACAGAACACTTAGTGTCAACTCATTTGATGCAAAGAGTTAGCACAAATGGTTTAAGGTGTCAACTCATTAATCATGTAGTGTCAACACTTACCTTTTTAAAAACGTTAAAATATAATCTTTTTAAATCAATTTAATTAAAAAAATAAATTATTAAAATCATAAAATTCTAATTAAAAAGCCTTTGGGCTAACAGAGATCTGAAACATCTTAAGTAAAGTAGTTATGGTGTTGACCCTAAATCTCAATGGTGTTAACATACTTGAGAATTTGAAGTATGCTTTGCCTTAAGGTGTTGACTCAATTATCAATTGGTGTCGAAACAAAACATTCTTTTCCAGAACACTAAGTGTCAACCCATTTGATACAGAGTGTCAACACAAATGGTATAAGATGTTGACTGAATTGTCATGAAATGTCAACACTAACTTTTTTTTAAACAATTAAATGTAATCTTTGGGTTTCCTGACATGGAGTCCATTTGGTTATTCTTGTGGTCGGGTGTCGGATTGGTCACATGCTTGGCATATATCATCATCATATTTATTGAATTTCTACATAATATCTGTAAATCGCTATCATGCTATATGATTACGTGAAATCTTGTTCCGGAATGATGGTCGGTATAGATGGTTGTTTGAGTTAGCTTAGTTGGCACCTGCCAGACAAGAATTAAATTTTTAAGCTCCTCTTATCCTTTTCTCTTTTGCTATAATAGTTGGTTCCTTTCTCTTTTTGTATTAAACTTTGATGACAATATTAGATGACTATATTTATAACTTTTGCGGCGATTGTCAGGGATGATCTAATGGTTTTGAATGTATTATTTATATTTTAATTATAAATTGACTATTTAGCATAATTTTTATTATTATACGTATGTCTTAACCTTCTCGAGATTTGGGTATGATATTTCCTAACACCCATAAGTTGTCCCAAAAAGTTTTTATTTTTACTGTTGTTCTACTCGTCGCCAAAGGAGACTATTATGTAGGCAAAAAGTTTTTCTCCCCTAAGAGGAAAATATCTCACGGCGGAAATTTTTGTGGACAACATTTGCCGACGAAAGAATCATTTGTCGCTAAAAATTACTTTGTGAATGTTTTGCTGACGGACATGTTTTCCCATCGCCAAATGCATACATTTCCCAACCCAATATGCATTGGTTGGCAAAATTAGTCACTAATTATGCATTTTCTTTTATTATTATTATTACTTTAGTTATGTCAACATTTTTCTATGACTATTTGTGCTAGACTTTTCAACTCAACAAGGTCAAAATCAAATACCATAGACTTTTACCAAGTAAAAAGGGAGAAAGAGATACTTAGGGCAAATTTATTAGTTACTCATAAAATATTATGTAAACGATGTCAAATAATATTTTAAACAAATAAATAATTATAATTCATATTATATAAGTCATTTTTGTTTCTTAATCCTCTAACAAAGTTAAGTGATAATGTTCTTACCATAAATTTTGTTAACATAATATATTAAGTAAAAGTATCACATAAAATTGGCATTTAGTATTCGAAGGGCGCCTAATAATTACTTAAGGCTTAGAGCTGTGATTGCAATGACATATGGGCTGAAGCCAATGAGAAAGGAAGAGAGGAAGAAACCGACAAGAAGACCAAGTAACAACTAGCAACTCCTCTATTTTAATACCAAGCAAATAGTAAATCAAAATGCGAGCCTATATATAAACTTTGCTAGTTTTGAAAATATTTTGGCACTTCCCTCGTACTAGCAATTTGACCATTAGTGGTGGCTTTATATGGTAGTATTTGACATTATTAAAATTAATAACTTATATGTTATAATTTATAACAGAAATCGTAATTATTTAGTAAATAATGTAGTTTGTAGCTGAAATAAAATAAAAAAATAATAAAAATAAAAGTTACTAACAGTAATTTTGTCAAATACTCTTATAAATATATCCCAACGACATCACGCCTCCCACCACTTCTATTCTATAGGTTGGAAGTAGTTTTTAAATGGTTCGGATTATGTAATATCAAATGACCACTTCTATTCTATAGGTTGGAAGTAGTTTTTAAATGGTTCGGATTATGTAATATCAAATGAGTCAATCGAAGAGGGTAATGGAGACAAAAAAACAATTCAACATCGATACATTTTTAGAAATAAAATTTATCGTTTTTACAGTTATCGATACACTTCTTTTTTAATCCACACCCAATAGATGGCAAATTAGCATATTCCATTTTAAATACTATAGCCATATATATTTATGCGTAAGTTTATATATATAACTTTGATCCTTATATTAAGGTGCCAACAAATCGAGCTGAGCCTAATTAAATTGAGTACAGCTCGGTTTATTTATATCCCAAGTCACATGAGGTGAAGAAGGGTGTGAAAAAGACTAAAAACAAAAGTCAAAGTTTGTACCACCTCCAGTTCATTTCATTTAACTTTATTCATTTCATTTAACATAAAACAGTAGTTCAATGAAATAAACTGTTTTCTCAATGCAATCAGTAAGTTATTTGACCATAATTGGTATTACAAATATGTTGCATATCAATTTCAACACCTATTAGTGAATGGTAGTATTATCATTTTAAAGAAAAGGCAAATAAAACCTAAAACTATTTATCAAACGGTGATTTTGTAAAAGCTACTAAAAATACTAACGGATGTGATATTTTGGATTGCTTTTTTATCAAGCTTTTTCGTGTTTAGTAAATATTTTTCAACTTTGGTACCGTTTTTTATACTTTTGACACGGGAAATCAATAAAGTACATATTTTACACCAAAAAATAAAAATTCATTACAAAAAAGAACTTTTTTGAATCAAAATACAATTATTTTAATCAAATACAACTTTTTTTAATTAACTTTTAAAAATTCTTGTCAAAAACTGTTATACTTTTAGATTCCTCTAAAGAAAAGAATTGAAAACTTAAAAGATTGCATACAAATCTGAAGAACAAAATGTGGTAAAAGTTTTAAAAAGCACTACTTATATTACCAAATGATTTAACTTTTTTACTTTCTAACTAAAAAGTAAAAATAAAAAATAATAATAATAAATTGCCAATCAAGTCCATTTTGTTAGTAGAATATGTAATTCATGATTAGTACGAGAATCAGTCATAATTTTGCAACCAGGTCCCCTCACATCCCAATTTATTAAAAGATTATAAGCAAAACTACAATAACCATGTTTTGTTTATCATCTCAAAGTTATGATCATTGTAGTGATTTAATAGATCCCATCATTTGTAATTGTGATTAATAAAGTTTTTATAATTACATGAACAACATAAAATGATAAATAAGATTGTTTTAGGGTTTGTTTGTTTATTCAAATATAAAATCAAAGAATGTAAGAGATTAAAGAATATACAATAAAATAAAAAGATAGCGCTGATATATAATATTTAGGAAAGCATATGAGATTATATATGGGGGAGCAATTTTCACACTTTACTTTTATCCAAACATACTATATACAATTCTTTTCTTTATTTTAAAAAGTTATAAAAATACCTTTCAGAATAATATGCTTTTGCATAAATACCAAGATACTATTTATTTGCCGGAATACAAAATGGTAGGATATAGGAGGGTGAATAGATATATTATGGGATATAGAATACGATATATAATTCTTGGGGGAATATGTGAAATTATATATATTATGAATCCGTATTTAGTATATTTGTTTAATATATATA
>JAOTRH010009570.1:0-23328 GCA_034768845.1 Heliamphora exappendiculata
CTCGCACGAACCAGAACTTATTCCACTAAAGGTCCTGATTGAACTCCCGGCCCTAACTCAAATTGTGTCTTGAGTTTTCAATTATCAAATGCACTGAATTCTTCTCACGTTTAAGATACGGATTCCCGATAAATTAATTGAGTTACTGACAAGCCCATTTAATTATCCTCTTCTCCTCGCAACCGCACCTCTTAACCTTTTAATATGTCGAATCTAAAGATCTACTGTACAGATTTAGCATAATCAAACCTATAAGCAAAGCACACGAGGGAGAACTCCTCAATCTAAGTCAGACGTGATTTTCGTTAGCTGATTATCGATCATCAGACAAATAAGGCCAGTACCCAACTCATCGGTATTGTTGACCTCATAGAGAAAATCTCAACCATTGATGACTCAAAGTATTGTACACTATCTTAACACAATCAATCAATCACTTTGGGATTAAGAGTTTGTGTAATACATGATAATACGGGATGCTGATCAATTCATATAGTTAGTGTAGAATTGATCACCCCGTTGATCCCGCTCAATACACTCCAAGTGTACTAACACATCGAGCTCGAACATCGAATTTCCTAAACCTGAATTCGACACGTTCAACCTAGCAAAGACTAGCTACTATAACGATGTACTACAATCGTACCAATAGAATATCCTAGTACATTGTGATTGTGAGCCTACCTGTATAATCTGTTAGAACCTATGACCCGATCTTCTGTGTAGCATGCACCGAGTCAAATACTGGACAGAATATACGGACTATGCATTCATTCGTCACAAATATAAATATGAAATCATGAATGCAAAAATATCTCAAATATTTCTCATTAATATGCCAGGGATCAAGAATAAAAAAACTAAAAAGCATGGCTTTTCAGTATACATTCCTAACAATTTAAGCCTATATGCTCGGTGTGAATGGACAGCCAGACAATACGAACGAGAATGGCGAAGACTTTTGGGATGACAACCAGGGACCAGAGATATCGCAAGTCGCGGTGCCACCTCGGGTTCCCTGCCCAATTGTGGTAGAAGAGGAAAACACTGCCTAGTCTAGGGAATCTGTGTTGGTGGAAAAGATTGACCGGATGGAAAATGTGTTGAGGAAAGCCCAAGGAGTTGAGGAATATTTGCTCGATGTAGGGGGACTCTGCCTGTTCCCAGATGCCAAATTTCTAGAAAAGTTTAAAATACCGAACATAAAAAAATTTGACAGAACCGGAGATCCTAGAGTTCACCTCCGAATGTATGTTGGTACTGTGTCATCAATAGGGATTGATGAACAGTTGAAGGATTAGCTCTTTCACTTATCTCTTTCTGGGGCAGTCAAGAAATGGTTCCTCTCCCTTGATGTAGCTAAAACCAGAACTTGGGAAGACATTATAACGGTTTTTATTAGCTAGTATAGTTACAATGTCTAACTAGACGTAACTACACGAGAGCTCAAAACGACCTGACAGGAGAACAGGGAGTCTTTTGTTGATTTCCTAACCCACTGGAGGGGTAAGGCTGCAAAAATGACAAATCGGCCCTCTAAAAAGGAGCAAGTCGGGATTGTAGTAAAGAATCTGCAACCCCCCTGAAACGCTATCTGATTGCACAGCAGCTCTCTACATTCGAGCAGCTATTTGATGCTGGGATTCGGATAGAAGATTCAATCCAATCCGGTGACATTGAGAAAATAGAACCCAGTCAGAAACCACCAAGAAGGAATTTCCCCGCAACCAACCAAAATCAACCCGCCGCAACTAACCTTGTGTCCCGCTCGGGTGAGGTGAACCTTTTGAACCCTTCTTCTTCCACTCATCAAACAAGCAACCTTCAGCAGTCAAGCGATGGTCAGCAAACACAGCAACGGCCGCGAAGAACTTTCACCCCCCTCGACATCTCGTTATCTACTGCTCTAAACTGTCTTGTAGAAAAAGGGCTCATCAAGGTGCCAGATCCTATGCCAGCACTTGATCCGCTTCCCCCGAGATACAATGCCTCTCAATACTGTACTTTCCATCAGGGTCACGGGCATTTAACTGATAAATGCATGAGGCTCCGACACGAGATCCAAAACCTCATTGAGAACAAGGTGATCCCACCACCATCTGTCACCTTAAAACCAAATATTACTACTAACTCACTGCCAAATCATGTCAGGCAGGCTGAGATAAATTACATGTCTCTCGGGGAATTGGAGGATCCGAGTCAGCACATCTGTTCAGTGCACCTACTGTGCCCTCGTGTTTCAATAATCGAGAATCAAACAACGTGCCCATTCATGATGAGTAGGGGCAGTCAAGACAGAATGGAAGAATGGAACGATAATGTTTGGGAATGGTATCGACCGATGATCCAAATCTACCAACAGGAAGAGGAGCACAACGAGGCAGACGATTGGCCATTGGATTATCCAACTCGGCCTTATGGGTTTGGCCATGTACTCGATGGATTCACCCTTCTTTAACTTTTTGAGGCAGAAGTGTAGGACGATGAAATGCAATCCTACTGGCTGGTCAGGATTATGTTGAAATCTGATTGGACCGAATGGACTAATTTTTGGGCCGCTCAGGAGCAGCAAGTGAACTTCATCGTAAAGGATATCTGGGAGGAGGTTGACAATACATGGGCTATCGAAGATGATCAGGAAAGAAGGGAAAGGACAATCGTTAGTGACCTAAGTGATTTGTGGGCATTTGAAGGTCCTCTGCACGTAAACGAAATAAGACAAATTGATAGTGTGACGCTGGGGTAATAGGACCCCGAAGACGGCGTGGAACACCTAACTAGAAGTGAATGGCACTTTAAGCCAGCTTAATTAGAGAGAGGACATCCAAGTGGGAAAGGAAAATTGACAAAGCAAGAGGAGGAGGATGATACTGTACTGAGACAGCTGAAAAAGACGCTGGCCAACATCTGTATCTAGGGCTTGTTGATGGCGTCGCATAAGCATAGATAAGCTTTTTTGAAGGTATTGAACAATGCCAGTGTCTCAATAGATGCAACCCCCGAGCAACATATTGGGCTCATTCTGCCAGCTACCGAACCAAGAGTCATTTCCTTTTCTGATAAGGATTTGCTCGCTGAAGGAAAAAGTCACAACAAGTTGCTTTACATCACCGTCAAGTGCCTAGAAAAATGGGTCTCGATAACCCTCATTGATAATAGGTACACCTTGAACGTTTGCCAATTAAGAACAGATATCTTCTTAGGGATGAGACCGGACTAGTTCACTCCCTGCAATCAAGGGGTACAAGCCTATAACAACAAAAGAAGGGACATACAAGGGCTAGTGTCATTTACCGTTTCAGTGGGACCACTGGAGACGTCAGTTGACTTTCATGTGCTAGACGTGCCAGCCTCCTTCAATCTGCTGCTGCGCAGGCCGTGGCTGGATGACCCAAATGTCCAAGCAGTACCATCTACCCTTCACCAAAAATTGAAACTAATAAAGAACGAGGAATTTTTAACCATTCATGGAGAGGACAATATTCACCCTTCGAACGGAGGAGAGGGCACGACTCTGCTAGAAGTTCAGCATAGCGAAGATGATGTGTTGCTCAGTGGCTTTCAGTTCGATAAAACACAGGCTGTTCATACGCTAATGAACGAAGAAGAAATATATGTCAACCCACGAGCTTTAATGACGATGAGAAAAATGTCCTTCTTCCCTAGCATGGGATTAGGACGTAAACTGTAGGGAATCCCAGAACCCATTCAGATAATGCCGACAGGGTAGAGCCAACAAAAAAAGATATGGAAGGGCCTAGAAGGGGACGAAAGGCTAATTATTCTGGGACACTTAATGGGTACTTCGTCAAGGAAGGAGAAAATTTCTCGTATTGTGGCTTTCTAGAGCCGTGGATCGACGAAGAGACCAATCAAAAGCTGCCTAGGTTGGAGATCTTTTTTAGCCATTAGTTGTTTGACACAGAGGAGGAAGAAACAGTGGAAGAAGGGAAGGAAGAAAAGAAGGTTCAGGAAGAGGACTGGGTTGACAAGATTGATGGAGCTGACCTGGGAGTGCTGTTCAACGAGAATATGGCTCAATTGCGTAGAACCGAATCAGACTGCTTCATGATGGGCTTCAGCACACCGACAGATTACACCAAGCTCATCGTCGACACGGCCATAAAGGAAGTAAAAAATTGGTCCATCGAGTCTTCTGACGTGCAAGTCATATATCCTGAGTCTAAGTTTCAGTCAGAGTCTATAATTGAGGGCACATATGTTGATGCCCCTCTCTCCACTTTTACCATCAAGTTTGTAATTCTCACTGTTCTCAATGAAATAAATGAGATTTTTGATTACTCTGCTTTGTTTGATTCATTTCATACGCTTTTTGATGATTTTAAATTCAACGGAGACATCCTCGAAGAAATAAAACTTTTAATAAAAAGAGAAGAAGAAATGCGTGCCCAACCAATAATTGAAGAAACTTTGTCAATAAATCTGGGTGATGAAACTAACCCACAAAATGTTCAAATTGGCTCTTCTTTATCCTTAGCTGAACAAGAGCAATTAATAACTTTATTAAAAGAATTCAAAGATGTGTTTGCATGGTCTTACGAGGATATACCTGGAATTGATCCTGATATTGTCCAACACCACATCCCCCTATACCTTGATGCTAAACTGGTTAAACAAAAATTAAGACGGATCCGGCCAGAATGGGCTCTGAAGATCAAAGAAAAAGTTGCCAAATAGATCAACGCCGAATTTTTGATGGTAACCGAGTATTCAAAATGGGTAGCCAACATCGTACCGGTTTTAAAGAAAGACAGTCGTATCCAAGTCTGCAAGAATTTTTGGGACCTCAACAAGGCTAGCCCGAAAGACGATTTTCTGCTGCCACACATCGACGTTTTAGTGGACAGTACAACGGGGCATGCTTTGCTGTTATTCATGGATGGCTTCTCCGGGTATAAATAGATTCTAATGGATCCTGAAGACAGAGAAAAGACAACATTCACCACGCCTTGGGGGACCTATTATTACCATGTTATGCTGTTTGGCTTGAAAAATGCCGGGGCAACCTATCAAAGGGTTGCCACAACCTTATTGCATGACATGATACATAAGGAGGTTGAAGTGTACATGGGCGATATGATAGTCAAATCCAAATATCAGGATGGTCACATCACAGCACTACAAATTTTTTTCGAGAGGATTCAAAAGTACAAGATGCGACTCAACCCACAGAAGTGTGCCTTTGGAGTTATTGCTGGGAAGATGCTTGGATTTATAATCACTCAACAGGGCATTGAAGTCGATCCTTCAAAAATTAAGGCAATCTTAGAAATGCCTCCTCCAAGGACCGAGCGAGAAGTCAGAGGCTTCCTGGGTAAAATCCAATTCGTTAGCCGCTTCATCGCAAAATTGACAACTACCTATGAGCTGCTCTTCCACCTGCTGAAGAAGGGAGTCGAGTTTAAGTGGGATTAAAAATTTCATGACGCCTTTGATGCCATACGATAGTACCTACAAAATCCATCTATTTTAGCTCCTCCCGAACTTGACAGGCCACTGATCCTTTATTTGTCAGTGACTGATTCAGCTATGGGATGCATGCTTGCACAAGAAGGAGAAACCAAAATTGAAAAGGCCGTCTACTACTTAAGCAAGAAGATAACCGGGTCGGAAGTACGATACACACCGCTGGAAAAGACATGTTGGGCCTTGGTTTGGGCTTCCCGTAAATTAAGCTATTATATGCTGTCTTTCATAGTGAACATCATCTCTCGGATGGATTCGTTGAAGTATCTGTTCAAAAAGCCAGCACTGGCAGGAAGGCTGGCCCAATGGTTTCTGCTATTATTTGAGTTTGATCTCTAATATGTCACCCGGAAGTCAGTCAAAGGTAGAGTAGTGGCAGAATTTCTGGCTGACCAACCAGTTGAAGAAGGTGAAGACATAGAATTCCAGTTTTCTGACGAACAGCTAATGAAAGTTGGGGATGACAAATGGATTCTTTATTCTAATGGCGCATCCAATCAATATGGCTATGGAATAGGAGTCCTTCTTGTTACTCTCGATGAATCACATGTTCCGCTGTCCTTAAAGCTCAATTTTAAAGTCACCGACAATCAGGCTGAGTATGAAGCATGTTTAGCTAATTGGAGGCATCCTTAGAACTAGGGGCAAGGAAGCTGGAAGTCATCGGAGACTCAGCACTAGAAGTTTCATAGGCAAGAGGAGAATGGAAGGTCAGGGACTTAACCTTGATTCTCTATCATCAAGAACTGGAAAAGTTGATACCATGCTTTGAATCGGTGATTTTCACTCATTTACCAAGACTGCAGAGCAAGTTCGCCGATGCACTGACCACCCTAGCATCGATGATTGACGTACCACCCGGAGTGCGGATGAGACCTCTGATAATAGAGCTGAAAAGAAAGCCAGCAAATGAGATAACAGCCGCCATTGGAGAAAGCGCTTACGGCTTTCCATGGTACTTTGACATTCCGAACTTCATAGAGAAAAGAGAATATCCCATGTTTGCCAGCAAAAAGGACAAAAGGGCAATACGTCCACTATCTGCGTAGCTTGTCATTTGTGGTGGTAGGCTGTACAAACGAGGACATTCTGGGATCAACAAGCTGTGTGTAAACACTGAAGAAGGACAAGAACTGATGAAAGAAATACACGCAGGAGTCTGTGGGCCACACATGAGTGGAAATATGTTAGCCAAAAAAATCCTACGACAGGAATACTTTTGGATGACAATGGAAACAGATTGTATTCAGTTTGTGTGGAGGTATCATAAGTGCCAGATTCTCGCAAACTTTATGCACGTTCACCCATCTCAGCTGTATAACCTGACGTCACCAAGGTCGTTCCCGGTATGGGGCATTGACGTGATTGGCAGAGTAACCCCAAAGGCATCCAATGGACATGATTTTATTCTCGTGGCCATTGCTATTTCACCAAATGGGTGAAAGCAGCTTCCTACTCGGTATTGAAGGCCTCCCATGTCGCTAAGTTTATTAAGAAAAACATAGTTTGCCGATACGGGGTACCGCATGAAATTATCTCGGATAAAGGCTCACATTTTTAAGGAGAGGTCCTGGATCTTTTTGAAGAATACCTAATAGTGGCCCATAAGTCCTCACCATAACGGCCGCAGACCAATAGAGCAGTCGAAGCAGCAAACAAGAATATTAAGAAAATTTTACAAAAGATGATCAACTCACATAAAGATTGGCTGAAACATCTACCATTTGCACTATGGGAATACTGAACGTCAATCAGAACTTCAACCGGGACTACACCGTACTCTTTAGTGTACGGGATGGAAGTCGTGCTTCCCATCAAGGTGGAAATCCCTTCACTAAGAGTAGTGGCCGAGTCCAATATCTCAGAAGAAGAATGGCAGAGGAACCGGATGGAAGAGTTGTTTTTGTTTGATGAAAGAAGACTGCAAGCCTTATTTCATGTACAAGGTTACCAAAGGAGGATAGCTCGAGCGTTCAATAAGAAGGTCAAGACTTGGGCCCTCAGAGAAGGAGATTTGGTTCTCAAAGAAATCAGAGCTCCTATTTTTTACCCGAGAGCCAAGTTCAAACCAAACTGGTCCGGACCGTTTCTGATCAAAACCATCATAACCGGTGGTGCAGTCATTATTATGGACTTGGATGGTAATTTGTTCTCTACTCCAGTTAATCTCGATCAGCTCAAAAAATACTATCCCTAAGGTAAAAATAAGATAAAAGTAGAGGCTCGCTGAGTGAAAAATTAAAAAGGCAACTCAGGCAAAAAGTAGGACAGCCTGTAAGGTCGAAAACCCGAAAGGGGGACCTTAGCAAAAGTTAGGGCATTGAAAAAGGAGAGCGTCAATACCCGAATGAAAATCAAGTCCAAACTACGTTAAGACCTGATTCCACCTTTTTGGGATACGTAGGCAGCTTCTTTCAAGAAAGCCGACCGCATTCTTTGTTTTTAGCCATCTTTGAATCTAAATAAGACAAATACGAAACTTTTTGAATTCTAGTAATAAAGTCATTTTAAACCATCATAAACATCAAGTGGGAGTTTTGTCATTACTTCGATCAGAGCTACAAAGTTTTTAAATAAAGGGAGTGCACGCACGTCCCAAACTCTAAAAAAAAGAAAAGAAAAAAAAAAGAAAACTGTGAAATTTTCAAAACAAAGCAGAGGTTCTCAAATCCTCCTCCTTTTCGCCGCTTGTTTTCCCTCTTCTCTGTCTTTCTTTTCCTTATCTTGTGTCAACCATGTCTTGTATTCAGCAGAAAGATCAGGACACTACAACTCGTGCATCTCCATCAATGAGCGAGATGGCTAGGCATCCCGATACTGTGCTGGAAAAGGAGCCCGCAGTGCAGAGGAAAACAAACGGCCTCGAATACTGGGAAATATGATCTGACTTCGCCCGAACTATCGCATGATTCTGTGACGATAATAGAAAGTAGTCTGACACAGACCAATCAGCAGAACGCCAGGGTGATCCATAGTGGTCAGAGTCATAGCAGGAATCCGCCACCAAGGGCACTGCCAGGTAATGTCAGGACCGGTCAGAGAAGAAAGATATTGTCGCCAAGATGCCTCAGTGTCACATATCTGTTAACGCGGGCGGAAAAGGAAAGCAGCTGCATTGTGTCTATCAGTGGGAGGCTTCTATACGAGGTTCACCTTCTCCATCAGCTAGATCTATAGTAAAAGCTAAAACAGTAAGGGAAAGACTTTGTAGTATGACAGAGAACTGAATACAGAGGAAGACGATAAGATCACCTGGAGAAGCAAAGGGCTGCCAGCAAAGGTAGTTGTTTTGCCACGATGAACAGCGTCCAAGTTCAGCAGTGTCTCAGCCAAAACCAGAGGCACGAAGTCTCTCCCCATCCACATTTGGCGAGCAATGTCAACCAGGGAACAACTAACCCACCCATTAGGGGGGACAAGGAGATACTGGGTAAGGAGGTAGAAGCAAAGTGCATAACGGCGCCGAAACTGAAAGTCTAGATTGCTTAGATCACTAGTAGGATGAAACCTCTCAATAAGCCATGGAATGTCGAGACAATCACATGAGGTCGGACGATAAGCCTCCATCTTAGACAGGCCGCAGAGTTTCATCACCTGCTGCCGAGTAGAGAGAAAAGAAGTGGGAACGACAACGGAACTTCGCGGAGTCAAGTCCAAGATGGCAGCAAACTCCTCTATAGTAGGACATAGTTCCTCGAGATCGAACCGAAAGACATGAGATTGAGGATCCCATAGTTGTGCAGCAGCCGCTAGTAAAGGTCTGTTAATCTTCACAGTCCTCAATGAGAAAAAGGCGTTAAGGCCAATGGGGGCGAAGTTTAAACGTTCAATATGAGAGGATTCCTCAATCCATGAAGAAAGGGGATTAGCCATCTGAGTCTGAGCAACAGCAAATGGGGTCTCCAGGACTATATTTATAAGGCCAAGAAGGGCGAGAAATCAGAATTTTAGCAAAAGGCACGATCAATGTGGCGACCACCATTTTGGAACCGGCGACTGCCAACTATAAAAAGCATAGTACAGTGACATCATTCCTTTGACCAAGCGACCACCATGTCTAAACGGTTGACCGCCAAGTAAATATTTTGGGAAAGTGGCGACCACCATGTCATGTTATGGCACCATGTCATGTTATGGCGACCGCCATGTTCAAACATGGCAGGTGTGGGACAGTTTTCAATTTGTGTGTTCTGTATTAGTTGTGACATCTGAACTATGCATCTAAGGCAGTTTGAAGAGAAAACCATACAGCAGGCGGATAAGTAGATAATGAAATGGCACAAATGCCCAAAGTGCATCAAAAAGTAGTAAAGTAATACTGGGGCACCCAGGCCCAATAACCAACGAAACTGCGGCACACAGGCTCATGGATCAAGTAAATGTATGTGTCAAATTGGGGCACACAGGCCCGTGAAGCAGATAAATGTATGTAAACATGTCAAAATAAGGTGTGCAGGCCCATCAAAATAAGTGTATCTAAAAAACTAACTCTGGGGGGAGGGGCTCTCTCTCTCTCATGTATGCCTCGGGCGGACTCGACGAGAAGGGTCAGCCTCCTCTGAACTGTCATCCTCAAAAAGCCTATCAAAGTCGTCACCATCGTCGCTGCTGGAGGAAGAAACAACTCTGGATCGACTTCGAGCAGATGAAACCAACCCTCTGGAACAAGCCTGAGAAGATGTCCAAGAACCACAACCCCGAGACGGGGCTAGAGCAGGAGGTTCAACTGGAGCTGGTGGCGGCACCACGCCGATGGCCAGAGCTGGAGGCTGTCAAAAGAGGAGCAAGTCTCAGAGCGGAATAAAGACAGGAAAATGCAAACAAAATTGAAAAGAGCACACAAGATACTCACGGCGGCTACTGGTATGAAAGCGACGCCGGCTACCCGCATCGAGGCACCCATCTGTCGGACCAGCACTCTCAAGCCGATAATCATCAGCATTGCCCGGTCTAACCAAGCCTGATCGACCTGTGGAAGAGAACAGTTCAGAAAAGACTAGACAGAAAAAGAAAGAACAAGTGACTAAGGGAAAGGTAGAAGACAAACCTGGCCGAAGTCAGCCCTGAACTCCGATTTCGGTGGAACAGGAACCCGCAGAGAGAATGGGAATCCATATACCACGGTCTGGACGTCCCATGGTATCTCTGGGCCCCTCTCGCTAGCAGCATCCCTAGCAGCAGCTCTGGCAGCTGCTCTAGCAGCAACCACAGCCCCAGCACCTCTAGCAGCAGCATCAGCATCGGTGGCCTTCGGTGCTTGCCTCCTCCCACCAGGGATAGCCTGGCCAGGACCTAATGGTCCTAGCAGGTGGGCCCGAGCCCAAGCAATGTAGTCTCCCTCATCCACCAGCAGCTCCGCAGCATAAGTCCCTACCAGCTCCAAAAGAAGGTCGACTCGGCCCAGTTGCTAGGTCCAGTGCATGTAGGCTGGAGGAACCACCAGGATTTGGAAGTGATCTAGGCTAAGCGACTGGCGAACCACTCTCTCTCTCATATAGTACTCCCGCCCAAATGGACCCTCCAGCAGGATACGCCTCGCAGTAGTGTCGCGGCTGCGCATCAGATCCGCGCTGGCCTGATCCTCTATGCCTCTCCAGACATCCTAGTGGACCTGCGACAGCTCAAGATACAGTACAATGAAAAGAACAGTAAAGCATACAGTATGATGAACAATGTGCAATAATTAGTGCTCGGTGCAGTACAGTGCAGTGCAGTGAACGAAATGGAAAACAGTGCCGTGCAGTACAGTGAATAGCACAATAAGAAGTATAATACAGCAAGCAGTGTATTGAATGGTAATCAGGGGTCAGCCTGTCCAAAGACACCTAGAACCGATCGAGATACTTCCCTCTGGCTTTCTTCCCCTTCAGCCCACGAGACCACCGGGCTGCACAGGGAATAACCAGAGGGTCTGCCGCAGAGTTCGCCGGGACGTGAAGCCCAAGGAACTCATAGGGTCCATAACTGCAAAGAAGAAGATGTCAGCAAGCAGAAATAACAAATAACAGAAATGGATGAAGAACTTTCGAAACTAAGTCATACTTCCTAGACCCTCCAGTATCTCCCAATGCTGAGCTCTTGAGGGAACCGAGTCAGTGTCCTCATGAAGCTGTAGAGAGTAGCCAAAGCAGTGCTGCCCTAGTCGTACGAAGCGACCCGATCAAGACGAGCCAGACTGCCCAAGTAATGTAAGTGAACGGTATTCTCCTTGTTCGAAAACAAGGAGGTACCGAACATATATATAAGAAAGCCTCGGGTAACCCACTCGTAGTGGCGAGGCTCGATGCACTGGAAGTGTCAGAAGCGATCGAAGAACCAGGTGTATCTGACTCGATCTATGTCCATCTGCGTTGGAATAGCCCCGAGGAAATACATCAGGGCGTCAGTAGACTGCGCAATGGTGGGATCAAATGGGATGAAAGCTCCTCCAACTCGAATGCCGATAATGAGGGCAAAGTCCAAAGGCATCAGAGTAGCCTCGAAGGTGGTGAAATGGAAGGTGTTGGTGGTATCACACCACCACTCAGCCAGGGCTGTCAGCCATACCCGATCATTGCTCGTCCTACCCAACATGGGTATGAAGCGAGCAAAGCCAGAGGCATCAATGTAAGCCCGGCTAAGAGCAAGGGGGGCATCATACCACTCCAACACCTCCCTGGAGGCAGAACCTCTGAAGCCCCGGACATAATGACTAGCCTGTAAAAGGAGACAGATACATAACATATAAAGAACAAATCGAGCAAGCAAAGTGCAAAAAATATCTAAAGGCAAAGCCCTAGGAAACTAGGCGCCCTAATCCTAGGTTTGTATGCAAGTAACAACCCTTCAGTTTCTTTCAAGCACTAAGATTCCAAGTGACCCTAAGCCCTGGTGCACCAGGCAAATTTCTATCATTATATGAAAAAAAAAATCTCCCTTTCTTTTAACATTTGTGTTTTGCCTCGTAGGATAAATTTTTTAGGAATCTTTAAAAATTGGCCCCAATCATAACAAAAATAAAAATATATATAATAAATAATAACAAAAATAAATAATAAAAAATCTTCCTAAAATCTATTAGATTTTTTAGCATTTTTTGCAAAATTTCTAGGATCTTCTAACAATTTTCTCAAAATTTTATTCAAAATGTCTATGATTTTCTAAAGATTTTTCACAAACTTCTAGGGTTTTCTTAAAATATTCCTCAAATTTATAAGATTTTCTAAAAATTTCTAATTTTTTTTTAAAATTTCTAGAATTTTTTTAAATTTTTTTTCAAATTTTTAGGATTTTTTAATAACTTTCCTCAAATTTATAGGACTTTCTTAAAATTCATAGTATTTTCTATAAATTTTTCTCGAATTTTCTAAAAATTTCAAAAATTTTCTTACAATTTTCTAAAAAATTTCTATGATTTTTCTTAAAATTTTCAAAATGTTTTTAAAATTTTTTAAAAATTTTTTTCTAAAAATTTCTAAAAATTCTTGAGAATTTCTTTTAAAATTTGTCCCAATTTTCTTAAGATTCTTTCCAAAATTTTTTTAAAGATTCCAAAATTGTTTCTAAAAATCCCCCATTTAAAAAATAAATAAATAAAAATTTTCTTCAAATTTTAAGATTTTGACAAAATTACCCTTTTAGTTTTCATGCTCCAAAAAATAAATAAATAAATAAATAATTTAAAAAATAAAAAAAAATTTCTCCCATAAACTTGTGTTTTTCCTCAAAATAACAATAAAGAAACTCAAGCATTTTATTTTGTGATTTTCACTCAAATAAATCGCCCATTTTGTTGGTTGTTCAAAAATCATAATTGTCCATACTGTTTTAATCTCCATTGCATAGGTGCTGAAGCTAAGATCAAATTTCATCAAGTCATCATCATCTTTCATTAAATACATCAAAATATATCATCAATATCATCATCATCATTCACCACATCATCATATAAGGGATCCTAGGCATGCGTCTACGTTTGAGATATTTCATACTATGGTATTAAAACAAGTAAGGAAGGGGTACTTACCAATGGGCGTCGACGAGACATGTGGTGGTCGGGCTCTCGCAGAAGAATGTCGATAGCAATCGCATCATCAGGAGGCTCGTAGCGTCTCATCCTGCGCGAAACCACGCGATGAGGCAATGGTGCATAGGTGTGCGGGTCGAAGGGCGCCGGATGACCATCTCCAGCATCAGGATCCAAAAAGCCAGCAATCTTGGCCTCAGCAGCAGCATCTGCAGCCGCCTACGCCGTAGCAGCTGCTCGCGCCTCCTCAATAACACGACGGGAGGCAATCCCCACCTCGAGCACGAGGGCATCCATCGCAGTAGTGGACTGCGTGGAAGTGACCCCACTAGCAGAGGGGTCTCATCGTGCCATCGAGTCATCATCCCCAGGGCCTTGGCCCGCCATGAAGAGGAATAGGATCACAAACAAAAGAGTAAACATCGTGAAGCTGAAAGACAAAGAGGAAGTGAAGAAGAGCTGGGGAGAGTCTGAGAGCGTGAGAGAGTTTGAGAGAGAGAGTAGAGTGTGCGAATGAACTAGACCCACGCGACCCTGGGAGGTTCATGCGCGCTTGGAGTTAGCGGTCGCCACTTCCAAAGTGGGCGACCGCCATGAGTAGGGGTTTTTACCCGGTGGCCGCAATGTCAAAGGGGCTTGGTCTTGGCGATCGCCAGGTCTCCAAAAGTCACATCGTGGCAGTTCATCATTATGACATTTTCGGGTTTCTAGATAGGATGTTTGGGGCTCTTTATATATATTTTTCTTTGTGTGCATTTATTTTATTAATGCAAGTTTTTCTCTTTGCTTTATTAGCAAAAATAATTTTTAGAAAATATAAAATCTTTAATTTATTTTATTATTTTCTAAAAATGACTTCTGGAACTTTGCAAAAATAAATGTTATAATCTCGGGCGCTGCTTAAAAATACTTCGAGAAAATCTTGTGTGTTTTAGAAATAATTCCAAAAATAATTATGTGTGCTTTAAACCCTTATCTTTCTAAGATATTTTCTCCTTCTGATAAATCTAGTTTTTAGCCATAACCTGGCTTTTAACTCACATCCCATTCTAAACTTTTAGGTCCTAACTTGATCTATTAATTCGTGGTTATCCTTCCCGATAAATTTAATTTTAAGCCGTAACTTGACTTTTAATTATTTTTATCCCTCGTTTCAAATTATTAGGTCTTAACTCGACCTATTAGATTGATATTTTGACTCGTCAGCCCTCCTCATGATCCTAAATTGACTTATCGGTCCTCCTCACGACCCTAAACTAACTCCTCGGTACTCCTCATGACCCTAAACTGACTCGTATGTCCTTCTCATGACCCTAAACTGACTCGTCGGTCCTGCTCATGATCCTAAACTGACTCGTCGGTCCTGCTCACGACCCTAAACTGACTCATCGGTCCTTTTCACCACCATAAACTGACCCGTCGGTCCTTCTCATGACCCTAAACTACTCGTCAGTCCTCATCACGATCTTAAATTGACTCGTCGGTCCTTCTCACGACCCTAAACTGACTCGTCGGTCCTCATCATGACCCTAAACTGACTCATCGGTCCTTCTCATGACCCTAAACTGACTCGTCGGTCCTCCTCACGACCCTAAACTGACTCGATCCTTTTTACGACGTTAAACTAACTCGTGTTTGCATTACACTATACCTATCTACATCATGTTAGCATTTGTTCATATTAAGCATCTGCATCATGTTTCTTATCTTGCATCTTTGCATTTTGTTCCAGGAACTACGTTTTTATCTGATCCTTAGCAAAGGGGCTACGTAGGCAGCTCGATAAAAAATTCGAATACGACCAGCATAATATGTATGCTTGTGTGTTTGTGGCCTAAGATTGACGGCTCGATCAAATGGTTGTTGTCTCTGGGTCTTTGATATAACCTGCTTCATGCGTTGCTATGCAAGTTATATCAAAGAGGGGCAACTGTAGACACCCCAATTTGACCCCACCTAATCTTAGGCGAATTCGATGATGAAAACAGGTGGAATAGTGCCTCGATACAATCCTCGGGAAGTGATCCAAGCTCGGTATTTGAACCCGAAACCTTTGAACCAATAAAATTTTGTCGAACCATCGAAACTTGCTGCCCAAGTAAGGCGACCGCCAACCTGTATTGTGGCGACCGCCATAGAATTTTGTAGAAACCCTAGCCAAAAGTGGCGACTGCCAACTTCCATTGTAGCGACCGCCAACTTTCATTGTGGCGACCGCCGTAGAACTTTGTGAAAACTTTAAAAAACATGGCGACCGCCAACTTGCATAATAGCGACCGCCAACTTGCATAATAGCGACCGCCAACTCCAAATGGTCTGACGTGTCCCAAAACGTGGCAACACCTCATTGGTTGAAGAATTTATAAATACCGTACCCCAGCATACGTTTTCAGGATGAATTTTGAGTGAGAGAGATTCTGCCGATACATTGAGTGATCCCGAGCCCCGATGCCGAAGTCTTGCCAAAATACCGAGTCCCAAACCCCTAATACCTATATTTGGAGTTGTAGCTAGGAATCAGCACCCAAGGATTGAAGCACATTCCCCAATCTGAGGATTCCACGATTCAGGTACTTCGTTTGGGTCTCCGGTCTTTCTAACTCCAATTCCTCTCTCTTGGAGTGACCAGGTTAAAATTTAATTTCAATTTGCATGTTCTCTCTATTTGTATAAGTTAATCTTGTTTACCTCATATAATTTAATTATTTTTTTTACTTCTTTAATTGTTAATTATTTCTCACTCACACTTAGCACATTGTAATTTTTATTTGTATTCATTAAATAGTGCTAATATATTTTGATAATTACAACTCAATAATGTTGTTAATTGTTGTAATAATGCCCATACATTTATGTGAATGTAGTAATTAATACTACATTTCACATTTAAGATAAACAATTATTTTTAATTTCTTTTATCTTTCGAGCATTAGTTTAATTTTTTAACATTTATTTAGTTTACTCTTAATAGTAGCCTAGTTCATTTTCTTTTCTTGTAACATTAGTGTTCTATTTTATTTTTTATTTAATATTCTTTCATTAGTCTTTATTTTTCATTTTCTTCTTTTCTCTAGTAGTATAATTTTTCTTTTCGTAACATCTTATTTCCCTTCTTATAATATAGTTTTATTTTTTTCTCTTTTCTTTTCCCTAATGCTAATGCTCCCTTTTATTTTTCTTCTAGTTTAATTTTCTTTTTCTAGCTTTTTCTATTTTTTTTCTTTTTTTTATTAGTATAATTTCCTTTTCTAATCTTTTATTTTCTTAGCTTTAATAAAGTTTCATTTGGTATTTCTTTTCTTGTAATATTAGTTTTAATTTTTCTTATAAGAATCCATTTTCTTTTTTTATGATCTTATTTTCTTTTATCTTTCTTTTCTTTTTATTTTGCTAAAACCAAAAATCACAAAAAGATTTTTAAGCTAATTTTTCTTTTTTTAGTAGTCCATAATTTTCTCCCTTAAAAATACTCAATTATTCTTTTCATTTTATTTATTTTCTTCTCTTTTAAAATGTAAAAGTGTTAATAACTAAATCTTATTAACTTGTCTTCTATAATTTTTTTTCTTTTCTTCTATTAACAACAAAAAGTACAAAAATATAAAGACATCTTTTAATGTTCTTTTATCCTTCTTATTTTCGTCTTTTATGTAAATAATTAAATTTTCTTCTTAATGGCATTTTCTACCATTTATATCTTGTGAAATTCTTTTCTTTTAAATCTTTAAAAACTCTTACTTGGTCCTCAAAACTTTGTTAAACACAGATGTTGAGGATATTTTGTGTCGTAATGTTGAGGAAAGGTTATCTCGTGATTCGAAGAGGCGTTAAGAGGGTTCCGTGCATTGTCCTAATCTTCCGTGAAAGCGTTGAAGCCTAATAATGTACAATCCTAACGTTCGTCGTAGTCGCTCATAGGCCTACGGGGCAGGGTTTTGAAGATTACTGGGCAAAAATATACGTGCAGTTCAATAAGGATGGTCTGCTCAATTTTTATCGGTTTCAAAGAAGGTGACTATAAGGTAGTAACTAGATAAGCGTTCAGCTGAGAATTTCGAATGGTACAAGCACAAAATGCCGTTGGGGTTAGAGCATCTTTTTATGAACTCCCAGATGGTTCAAAGGTATGGGGTCATGGTCAAAACAATCATCTTTGACTCAGGTTGAGAGGTCAAAAGATTAGCAATTAATGAATATTACAAAGGGTCGGAATCGATATGTACAGTATTGGACCTTGAAAAAGGTATGTCTAAGCAATGCGTAGCCAAAATAGATATTTGCCCTGAAATTACGTCGGCCTAACGTATTACAATTCAAGCATTCAAGTCAATTCCCCAGGTCAGAATTTCAAGAGTTCACAAAATTTTTTCAATCAGACATAGTATTAAAGTCAGGAAATGAATGGTGGTAAAGGATTACCTACGAATGTTACTGGGTAGCATTGTTGAGGACTGGTGCCATTAGAAGGAAAGATAAGCAAAGAATTCTAATCGGTATGGAAGTTGATACAAGGGTTTTTGGAAAGAAAACTCGCAAGAGTGAAGTTGCGAGATTTTAACGGTATTTTCCTCAGAACTTAAAATACTCATAGTGCCTTATCATCTAAGGGTTAGTCAACTTGCTGGTGGTCTGATCGTCTGTTAACTGTCTAAGAGAGTGTCGAGGTTAGGGGCTTGTTTCCATTCTTAATTGTCTTCATTTTTTTGGGGATATTGTAGATTTTAGTTTGAGATTATGAAATAGCTTATGAATTCAAGATAGTTTATAATGAATTTAACAAAAAACACTTGCATTTCATTCAAACACCTAACTGGTTCAAGGTTCTTAAAAAGTTCACATAGCACACACACAACCTTCAAACAAAAGAAAAGCACAACGTCTAGCGTACTAAAGCCTAAACAAAAAAATGCAGATAGAAGTGATGGACAACTGCCTCGCATTCCCAAGTTGATTCGTAAATACCGTAGTAACGCCACTTGACCTCCACGTACCAATTGTTCCCTGGCCCATTACGAGCTCTATCTGTGACGGCCACCGGTACCTCTTCGTAAGTCTTTGGATCATCGAAGTTGATATCTGAGCTGCGTGGGTTAATGATCCCTCATTTATCTCTCGGCATTGTCGTTTGCAGCCATTGGGTCTTTACCAAATCTCCGAGTCACTCCTTAAACCCTGGCGGTACTCTCCCACTCGGTATGTTGTTTCGTTGTGTTTTCCTAGAATCTTTATCGGACCTACAAATCGAGGGAAAGATTCTGGCTTCCTCCACTTCTCTGTCCTTTTCGAGAATACTTGGGCATAAACTCACTCGCTAATACGGTAGTCCTTGGAATAGTCTTGGCGGCTCCTAGGTTGTTACATTTGTCTCCTTATCCTCCTCTAATTCGGGTTGTGGTGCTTCTAGTGGATCATAGAAGAAGGCGATGGCTCACTCCTCAGTCAAGTCCCTCCTCATCGTTTGCTCTAAAGTTTGCCTCATCCTCTACTACATCGGGTTCCACATTTGCTCCTACTTCCTTGACCTCTTCCTCTCCTTGCGCTGGCCACTCGTTCGGAAACACCCTTGCTAATGAAAACACGTCTACTTGGTCTTGCTTTTTAGCGGGTTCTTCCTCTGGTTCTGATGCTGCCCATAGTTCTTTGGCCGGTTCTTCATCAGACACAATCCTAAAGAAAGAAATATAGAGAAAATCCTAAGATAAAAATTTTAAGTTGTTAAAATTATACGTGATAGCTTAAATAGTACAGTCACTCTACAGAGTTTTCTACGCTACATAACTCAGGATCTCCCATTTCCCAAGGCCTGAAGGTTCACTAAACCTAGGCTCTGATACCAACTGTGACACCATGTTCCCCGGGCATGTCAGGACATATGTAACTATAAATAATGGACATATTCTAACCAAATGTTCATAAATACTTAAGGTAACTATTACATCATTAACGGTTCAGAGATTGTTCAAAATACTTAATAAGTACAGTCATCCAGAAAGCTTAACAAAAGTTACACTATGTCCGTGGAAAACTGAACAGAAGATCAAAAATAAGTAGTCTACGTCTTCAAACTGCGTCGTTGAGATTATCCTGTTCCTACCACACTCCCCCTTCTTCAAGATATCCTTCCTTAACAAACGCGCCTTCCTCGAAACGTTCTTCTTCTTCTTCACCTGTGGCATAAATGCCATAAGCCAGAGTCTAGAAGCAAATTTTCTAAACCGTCTAACAAACTCACGACAAGATATTCTACAATACATATCATATAACAACCAATGCAAAGTTAAGAGAATAGAGATATAGGCCAGTTATCATTTTCAATAAGATGAGCACATATAAGAACCGAAATGTGAGTGCGTGATGCAGATGAATGCAATGCGAATGCCCAACCCAGGCTACTTCCTGAACAGTATCATGAACTCCACGCCGAGAATTACAAAGTCGACTTGATGACTCTTGATCACCTTAACCTATCCTAGCTTCGTTGCGAATAGTAAATGCATCACCAGGCGTCATGCCACAACTGTTTTACTCAATGGCAATGGCGTGGGGGCGAGCCAACCAGTTTTATCCATCCTTATTCTGGTCGACAATCCCTACCTTAAGCACTAGAATGCTCATTAAGCGTCAACCCAAAGTCTAATTAAAGCTAGTGACGAACCCATGGTGCCTAAATCCCCCTTTTATAATAAAAACCTCCAACTCAATATCGCATCTGGCAGCCAGGGACGCCCTAGATCCATAACCACTGAATAATTGATTTCCATGTCACCCAACCAAATCAAAAGATACGAAGGGGACTCCGATAACCCAAGATGAAATGGAGAAATGCCCATGATGTGCAATATGCCACTCGTGTATAATTAATCATTGCATAGTATGTAAACATGACATGGCACATGGTACAACTTACTAAAGCATTAATGTGATGCCCCATCCTCCGGGCACGTCGGCACATACATAAGTATAGGTAAGGGAAATATTCTAGCCGTTCATTCATATTTAAATATCATAAATATTACATCATTAAGAGTTTGAAATTGATTAAAAGTACATAACGATTACAGTTTTACCAAAAAATTTAATAAAAGTTACAATATGCCAGTGGAAACTGAACAAAAGGTAAAAACTAAATTCTTTAGCTAACATTATCGGGGTCCGCTGGCTCCTTCCACCCACACTATTCTTGAATTCTGTCTTCTTCGTCGGGGGCGACTTTCTCGAAGAACTCATCACACTCACTTGTGGCACAAATTCCATGAGCCAAAGTCCAAAAAAAAATTCTCTAAACCGTCTAACAAACTCACAACAAAATATCCTATAATACATATCGTATAATACCCAGTACAATTTAAGGCCCAAGAGACAAACAATTTAATATTTTCAACAGGATAAGCATATATAAGAACAATTGTGCAAGTGCGTGATGTAGATGCAATGCAGATGCCCAACCCAACTTCAATCCATAAATAAAAGTAGGAGTTCCACTTTAGGACTTATTATCGTTATTACCGCCTCAGGGACTTATTGTTATCGCCATGATGGGACATGTTGTCATTGCCGCCTCAAGGACTTATTGTCAATGCCGTGATGGGACTTTATGTTATTGCCGCCTCATGGACTTATTGTCATTGCCGTGATAGGACTTTATATTATGGCCACCTCAGGGACTTATTGTCAATGCCGTGATGGGATTTTGTATTATGGCCACCTCAGGGACTTACTATTAATGTCGTGATGGGACTTTATATTATTGTCGCCTCAGGAAATTATTGTTATTGCCGTGATGGGACTTTATAGGGTTACCCACATTAAAAACTAGAATGCTCGCTTAGTATCAACCCAAGATCTAAATTAAATCTAGTGACGAACCCATGGTGCCTAAACCTCCTTTTTATAATAAAACCTCCAATTTTATTTCCAAACATGGCAACCAGAGATGCTCTAGACCCACAACCATTGAATAATTGATTTTCATGTCACCTAACCCAATCGAAAGATACGAAGGGAACTCCAATAACCCAAGATGAAATGGAGAAATGCCTATGATGTGCAACATGCCTCTTGTGTACAATTAATCGTTGCATGGTATGTAAACATGACATGGCACATGGTACATCTTGCTAAAGCATCAACTACAATCATGCGATGCATAACCACAATTTAAGCGACATAGAATCGAATTCATCGGTATGAGTTCATTTTACTAAAAGCATCATTTTCATATACTAATTACCCACAAAGTTCATATAAGACTCACACACTCAAGTCTCATAAGTAACATCATTCAAACACTTAGCAAATTTTAAGCACAAGTTTTAATTGCTAGTTTTAAATTTATGACAGCGTTCTGAAATACTTACACATAGATTTAATTTATGATATTTTAATACCAATTAGATACAAATATTTTCTATAACTTTTATGTTTATCACTAAGGTCAATTCCTAAGGTAAATAGGTCATTTATTTTATTTTAGTAAAAACGGTTTAGCAATTTACAGAGAATTACATAAGAATTGAGCCGATGTTGGATACTGTTGTGGGGCATCAATTTAAGGGCTATGGCTCTGATTTTTAGTGAGATTCTAGTTTAAGATATCTCCTACAAATTTTATGTTTTGAGCTATGACATGTTATTTGTGAAAAGTTTGAGATTTTGGCTAATTTATAAAGAGGGTTTAGTCAGCCTAAAAGGGGCCTGCAGAGTGTGTTTTTAACAGAGAATATTTAAAATCTTTGGGGTATCATCCGAGGGTATTTTGGGCTTATTGTTGCTCAGTAACTAGTTTAATATGTTAGCTACAAATTTCATGTTTACCACTTTTGTATTTGGCTTCAAAACCATTAGGTTTTAAGTCTCACAAAAAGGTGTGACAGAGAGGTCTGTCAGTCATTGAATCTTAATAGTGACTTTGGGAAGTGTTTTGACCCATCAATGCTCCGTATTTTTGGATCATTTTTGGTGAACATAAAGCTAAATGTATCCTCTACAAGTCTTGTGTTTTGACCTAAGCTTTATTCGCATTATAACTTAAGGTTTTTAGGTCTGCAACTCAGAGTGGTCAAGATCTGAAACTTTTTAGCAAAAATGAAATATCTGGAGTTCTAGCCAACGAAATCACTTCAAACCAATTTTATATGAAATATAACTAAAAAATATAGATCAGAACACAAAAATAACTTCAAGACCATTTTTTTACATTTAGTTATGATTATTTATAGTCGGTGGCAGAAAATGAATAAGTTCAGAAAATCAGTCTACTTAGGGTTTTGGTTGCTTAGCTTATATTGTGTGCATTCTTGTTGTGATTTCTTTGGATACATGTCTTAAACTCTTATAAACCAAAACTCCAGAATTCACAGAAACCATATAACTCAAAAACATACACATACAAGTACATGCAAAGCTTGTCTAAGCACAAACAGTTCATAAAGCACTCCTACAACGCCTTGTTGAGTTATTTTTGTTTCTTTCTTTTAGGGTTTCTTATAGAGATGGATTGAGGGGTATCTTAAGTGAGAATATTCGAGGGTTTTATAGAGTTTACTTACCTTATTTGAAGCTTAAAATGTTGAAGAGAGGTGGGACTTAGCTTTAATGCTCACACCTTGAGCTCCCTAATCTTTCCTTCATTCCTTCTTTCTTCTTCTTTTCTTCTCCTCTCCTTCTTGAAAACACTTAAGATTTTCTTGGAGCATCTATCTCACTTCTCTCAGCCGAATGTGTGTGTAGGAGGAGAGTGTTTGGGGCGCATTTTTATATGAAAATTTAAAATGAAGGGTAATTATTATAATAAACTAAAATTTGAATTTATTTAAATTCTCATTGGTTGTTTAAGA
>JAOTRH010009581.1:0-23326 GCA_034768845.1 Heliamphora exappendiculata
TCCTCAGATTGGGGAATGTGCTTCAATCCTCGGGTGCTGATTCCAAGCTAAGACTCCAAATATAGGTATTGGAGGTTTGAGACTTGGTATTTCGACAGGATTTTGGCGTCGGGGCTCAGGATTGCTCGACGTATCGGCAGAGTCTCTCTCACTCAAAATTCGTACTAAAAACGTACGCTGGGGTACAATATTTATAAAATTCTTCAACCAATGAGGCGTTGCCACGTTTTAGGACATGTCAGACCATTTGGAGTTGGCAGTCGCTATGTTTTTTAAAGTTTCTACAAAGTTCTACGGTGGTCGCCACAATGGAAGTTGGCAGTCGCCATGATGAAAGGTGGCGGTCGCCACTTTTGGCTAGGGTTTCTACAAAGTTCTATAGCGGTCGCCACAATGCAAGTTGGTGGTCGCCTTACTTAGGCAGCAAGTTTTGATGGTTCGATAAAATTTCGTTGGTTCGAAGGTTCTGGGTTCAAATACTGAGCTTGGATCACTTCCCGAAGATTGTATCGAGGCACTACTCTATATGTTTTCATCATCGGATTCTCTTAAAATTAGGCAGGGTCAAATTGGGGTGTCTACACCCGCCAGCAGGATGGCTGGAGGTCGTGCCTCCAAGGGTCCCCATAGAAGAACTCCCAGTAGCAGAAGGGCCCCATCGATCCCCTAAGTCATCATCTCCCTGGTCATAACCTGCTATGAACAAAAACGGGATCACAAACAACAGTGTGAACATCGTGTATCAAGTAAGGGTACTCGGAAGGCAAAAGAGAAAGAGTATGAAAGCTAGGAAACGAGAGGGAATGTTGAGAGAGTTTTTGAGAGCAGAGGCGCTAGAGAGAGACGGAGTGGAATGAGAGAATGAGCATCACCTGCGCGACCCTAGGAACCTTATGCGCGCCTGGAGGGTGAGGTCGCCAACTCCAAGGTGAGCGACCGCCATGTATCTCAAAAGACACATGGCGACCGCCATGTTGTAAGGGTCTATATCCGGAGACCGCCATGTCAGGAGGGTTTAGTTTAGGCGGTCGCCAACATGTCAACAGTTACGTCATTCATATCAGAGCGACCGCCAACTCCAAAGTTGTTGGCCCTGTTTCAGTTTGCTATCACCAGTTTTAGGGTTTTCGGGGTTTGTTTTAGGATATATGTGTTATTTAGTATGCTATTTACCTTTATGTGCAAAAATAGTTTCAAAAGCTACAAAAATAATAAATAAAATAAAATAATTTTTCTTATTTTATGTATGCGAGTTTTGTAAATAATTTTCTTTAACTTATGTACTTTTATTCTAGAAATAATTTTGTGCTATAATTTGTTTCAATCCTCACCTTTTCGATAAATTTAAATCGTAACTTGACCTTTAATTATTTTAAACCCATGATTCATCCGACCTATTAATTTGGTGTTTTACTCATCGGTCCTCCTTATGACCATAAGCTGACTCGTGGTCCTTCTCATGACCCTAAACTGACTTGTCGGTCCTCCTCATGACCTTAAACTGACTCGCGTTGTATTACGCTATACTTGTCATGCATCATATTTCTTGTCTTACATCCTTGTATTTTGTCTCAAGAACTACGTTTTGCTATGGTCCCTAGCAAAGGGGTACGCAGGCAGCTTGATGAAAATTCGAGTACGATCAACATCATATGTATGCTTGTGTGCTTATGGCCTAAGTTTGGCGGCTCGGTCAAATGGTTATTGTCTCTGGATCTTTGATATAACCTAAATCAAGCATTGCTATACAATTATATCAAAGATGGATAACTGTAGACACTCCAATTTGACCCCGCCCAATCTTAGGTGAATCCGATGATGAAAACAGTCTGAATGGTGCTTCAGTTCGATCATCGGGATGTGATCCAAGCTCGGTATTTGAACCCAGAACTTTCAAACCAATGAAATTATGTTAAACTACCGATAACTTGTTATGCAAGTCATTCCCAAAGTGGTGACCGCCATGTTCATGACGTCAATCGTAAATAGAACCGCATGGAAACCCTAGCCAAAAGTGGCGACCGCCACCTTCAACCTGGCAACCGCCACCTTGTGGAACTTTTTAAAACATGGCGACCGCCATTCCAACCTGGCGACTGCCAACTCCAAATGGCCTGACGTGTCCCAAAACGTGGCAACACCTCATTGGTTGAAGAATTTATAAATACCGTACACTTGGTACATTTCTCAGGAGAGAATTTTAGAGAGAGGTTTAGTGAGAGAAGCTCTGCCGAGTCGCCGAGCGATTTGAGCTCTGACGCCAAAACCCTGCTGGAATACTGAGAGCCAAACCCTGATACCGAAGTTATGAAATCTTGGCTTGAATCATCACCCGAGGATTGGATCATTGAAGCACATTCCCTGACTTGGAGATTTTTAAGCAATCTAGGTAACTCGCTTGGATATCCGTTCTTTCTAACTCCATTCCCTCTCTTTTGAAGTAATCGGGTTAAGTTCAATTTTATTTTATGTATTTCTTTTGTTTATATAGTTAACTTTGTTTATTAGTTAGTTTGCTTCATATAATTTAGTATTTTTTACAAATTTTTTCGTTTACACATCCACACTAAGCATATTGTTTTTTCTTTTTAGTTCATCAAATTAGTATTAATATTTTTGACAATTACAACTTATTAATATTGTTAATTGTTATAATCAAAGTACTTACATTATATGAATGTAATTGTCACTATTACATTCATATTCTCTAATTAAAAATAGTTGTGTTTATTTTTTTTATTTCTTTCTTTTATATTAATTTAAAATTTCTTTATTGGTTATTATTTTATTTCTTTAATATCCCTTTATTTTCAGTATTAGTTTAATATTCTTTTTTTAGCATTTAAATTTTTTTTCTTTTCTTGCAATATAGTTTTAATTTCCTTTCAATATAACATTAGTTTAATGTTCCTTCACCAATATGTATTTTTCACTTTCTTTTTCTTTTCTTTTATATTATCTTAATATTTCTTTCTCTAGCATTTTTTTTATTACTAGTTTTAAAATTTTTTTATAATATCCTATTTTTTTAATTTTCTCTTTATTAGTATTTTTTTTCTTTTAATATTAGTACTTATTTTTCTTTTAAAACTCTATTTTCTTTTTCTCCTTTTCTATGGTGGTATTTTTCTTTTCTTTTGTTAAACCAAAAAGAAAATCACAAAAAGTCTTTTGATCTAATTCTAATTCTTTAAGTGTAATTTTTTTCTCTTTTTTGTTTTCCTTTTACTTTATTTTCCTTTGTTACTTCTAAAATATAAAATGTGAATAGTTAGGTTTTCTTTTCATTAGTTTAATAGCCTTTTTTAAACCTTCTTATTTTGGTTTAATTATTCTTCTGTAAGCTTTTCCTTCTTTCTTTCAAATTAAATCTTTAAACATTCTCTTATCATAACAAAAATCTTGTCATTAGGTTTAATATAGGAATTTCATATGCTTTTATTTTGGTTATACTCTTGATAGTTTAAGAATGTACATATTTTATATATTAGTTTAGTGTTATACTTAAAATAATTTAGTTTATCTTGTTGCAATTCATGTTTAGGCAACTTTAGCAACTTTTAGCATATTTTTATTCTTTTATTTGAATCATGCTAACTTAGGTTATTTTAATAACTATTGCATGTAGGAGTGTACCATGAATCCTTTAGTTAGAAATTGCATGCTATAGGATTTAGAATTTTATCTCTTTATTTGTTTTGATTTGGAGTGCTATGTATATATGCTATGTATTTTTCATATTTAATTTTGAATGTTCTCTCTTTGCCTTTATTTTTTCTATTTGCATGCATTTGAGAAATCATACTAAAAAACCAATGGTGATTAGTAGAGGTTAACCTTACGGTTGATTAGTAGTGCCTAACACCTTTCCCGATTCGTACCTTAGTCTCCGAACCCTTTTTCTCTAGTTGATGTTTTCAAGATCAGTAGCCATTTTTATTTTTCTTAGTTTTTCTCAAAAATTAAGTGGCGATTCTATTTTTAACAAAAATAGATTTTCAAAATTTAATTTTAAGGTGTTAAAATATTTTCTAAATATCTTTTGAATCTCTTATTTTTAAACATTTTTCAAAAATTTTAAAAACTCCGGCGCCACAGTATCTGATATATATTTTCATAAAAGAACCCTTCTAACTTAATCGTCGGAGCGACAACCAGCAAGACGCCACCGGATAGCTCACGTTTGTTCATCTTTACATGTTAGTCCAAAGCCAGATACGGTCGAACTGGGTTCAACCCATCAAATAAATACAATTTACGGAGCACCCCGTACAGATATGTTCACTCGAAGAACAAAAGGACGAGATGCACAAGTAAACAAAATTAAGTGAAGCATTGTTCAACAGTGCATTAACCGAAAAGGTTTTATAAAAAAAACTTCCTCACTCGTTGGCGTCAAAAAAATAGGAAAAGATCAGTAGCCATTACAAGCACAAAAAGTAAAACAAATCTTTCTTAAGATTCTTGAAAAAATTGTGTACTTTTTGTGTATTTGCAGTAAATAAAATAAAATTGTAAAATTGGATTTACAGACCGTATGATTTTAATAATAAAAGTAGATCAAGACTAGCATTTGACGCTATGTCCTTAAAATGTATTCGTTTCTGTTATGGTGCTTACGGTTTCATGGACATCTATCTTCCATGATACAATAATATGAATCCCACAGAAGAAGCATTGTAATCGGTGGGTCTGTTGAACTAAACTATATTTTATACTCCCTTTACACGGATTCTGACACAATGTATGCAATGTATTCACTACATAAACTATACTTAAAAACTAAAAAAAGAACGTCATATATATAGGCATATTCGTGACTATTCGAAATAGTCACGAAACGAAGAGGTACACCTATTCATACCGAATAGGTGCTACCGAAGGACACACTCCTAGAATGATAATTAATTAATTACCATCTTCAATTTATTTATATTCACATTAAAATATGATTTAAATCATTTTTACCAGCGTAAAGTATGGTTGAATTTTTTTTTTGTGGTTATATTATTTTGAAAGTGCCTTCAGGAATGGAAAATAACTAGTACTTCTACACAACTGAACAAGTGAAGGCCACATTGGAGCTGTTGGGAAGACAACAAAGGCTCTAGAATAGAAAGATGTTACTAAGATTTTGCGACAGAAAATTAATAGATCAATGTATGAATATTTGAATGAAAATCTTGATAATTGGATATGAATAAATGGATGTATATGACGAACTTTGGGATATTATATAATTTTATTTTTAGATATGAATTAATAGTTAGTGATATAGGCATATTTAGTTATTTTTCTTACAACAAAATATTAATACTGTGATTTTTCTCATCTTTTTAAGGAATTACTTATTTGCAACAGTAAGAGAAGTTGCAAATAATATATTTTTTAAAATTTCTGGAAGAGTATTTTCGCCGACTCTTTGTAAGAGGGGAATGAGATCCAATTCCGAATACAGCTATTTTATCAGGTTCATATCTTTACTCTTCTTCACATGTGGCACTCATATTATAGTCCTAAAGAGAAGGGGACATAAATGACCTCATAGAAGAGCTGTTTTACCATCGCAAATAAAAACTTTTACAATACAGAATTCTCCAGTGTACGTAGATAAAGTTAATCTTTTATTAGTATTTGCAGCACATTTGCCATCACAAAGACTAATTAGCGACAAGACTGCCATCGGCATAAAAAGTATTAGCAATAATAATGACCATGCATTTGCCTTTGCAATCCTGTCTCAATTACTTTTGGCGACACTAAAATAGTATTTCCAATGACATTTTGCGAATGCAAAAGTCTTTTTTTAGCAACGCGAAAGCTACTAAAAGTCTTTTTTTAGTAACGCAAAAGCTACCAACACAAGTTTTATCAAATTACTTGTTTATATTTATTTAAAATTGCGCATACATTTGCACACATGAAGCCACAAGTCTGTCTATGGCATGGGTTTTTGACATTCTTGTCCACAATACTTCGTACAATTACTGTAGCCATGATAACAATTGCCACAACAACAAAAGTTGCTCCCACCATCACAGTTACAGGCACCACAATAAGGTATTGTTATAATTTCTTTTTCCCCAATCGTACTAGCTCTCATTCTTAAATCCCCAACATCTTGCTCTCCTTCATTGCTGCCAACCATACCTAAACATAAAGAAAAAGGAAATTAATGCCCAAGTCATATGATATTTGGGCAATAAATAACAAAACTAAACGAAAACTAAGATTTCTAATGTGATTTCAATTAATTGATGAGTTTATTAGATATAGTTTGTTATTTCAACAGTAAAAGTGTGATGTAATATAAAAAGGCAAGTTAACGTATAGATAAAATGATCCTGCTAACCACCTCTTAATGGACGGTAAATAATAACAATAAAAATTAAATTTTTAGTAATTAGAATTTAAACTCTGAGTAATTAAAGTTAAACTCTTACATATTATTATCCACTGTTCGCTGAGCGAAAGTTAACATTTTTTTAGATAAAATACTAACTCATTCAAAATATTAATAGTGAATCGATTCGGATTTTTTTGTGTGAGATATGGCGTAAATGTCTCATCAAAATTAGTACTAAGATTCGTTTGATAGGACCATTTGAACGAGTTGTTTGCAAAATAAAATGTCTCATCAAAATTAGTACTAAGATTTGTTTGACAAGACCATTTGAATGAGTTGTTTTCACAATAAATAAATATATATATATATATATATATATATATATATATATAGAGAGAGAGAGAGAGAGAGAGAGAGAGAGTTAAAGGAAGTAAGCAAAGATTATAATGGAACTTACATTCATGAGAACCAAAAAGAGAAAGTAATATGAAAAAGAAGAGAACCAAATCTGATGTGAGAAAATTTGTAGTCTGACTTTTATAGTCATTCAGAATCATTAAAATGTGGACCCAAAAATACTGAGCATTAACATTAATTACTCTAGTCCACAATCAAAGTATATCATCGCCTTTAATTTCAAAATCTAATATTATTTATGCTCTATTTATTTCGATGATAAACATTTTTATTAGGAAAGTATTTATTACAGAAAATATTTTTTAAAGAATATTTTTTGTTTAAAAATTTCCAATAAATATTTTTTATATTTTTTTTGTATTTGCTTTAGGAGTTTGGAAATGATTGTATTAGTGATTGTAGGAATGCTAATATTGGTGGTAGCTTTAAAATTGATGATGTTAGTAGTTATGATAGTGTTAGTATTGGTGACGGTGGTGGTGACAAAGGCAGTAGAAGTGATAGTGGTAGTTGTGGGGGATGTTGGTGGCAGATATGGTCACGGTGGTGGGGAGAAGTGATGGCGGTGGTGGTGGTGGAAAGTGGTGATGATAGCTGGTGGTGGTAGCAGCGATGGTCACAGTGGTTTGGTGATTGTAGTGGTGCCTGCGATGGTGGCATGGTAATGGTAAAAATTATTTTTTGACTCCAAAAAATTAGAAAAAAAGGTTTTTTTTTTTCAAAATAAACTTGTTTTTACTTGATTAGAAAAATATTTGTTTTTAAATTTATGTTTTTGTTGTACCAAACCAAAAATATATAAAATATTTTTTATAAAATATTTCTCGTCAAAATAAATAGTGTTAATAAAGTTAAATTTTATCTTTATTGTATCTTCACTCTAAAGTTTTGTTCGTTTGGGGGATTAGTGAATTGGGAATAGCTACAATAAAGATAAAATGTAACTTTAGGGTACAAATGAAAATTGTTTCTTTAATAAAAGGGGATTTGTTGAGATTTGGTTGAGGCTGTTGCTGAAGGTGTTTTTGCAAAGTTTGATCTGGTGAATGTTTCCTAGCTTTTTCTTTTAGGGAAGTTAAGTCTCCATTCAGGTTGTAGTTTAGTAGTTTCTCATTTACTGAATTTTTTAGGTTTATTTCTACTCGGTTGACTGTTGTTGATTGTTTATTTGTTTGGACTTGGGCATAGACTTGCTTTCTTTTAGAGGCAAGATTTTGTTGTTCTTTGGGTGTGGAATCAATAATATTTCTCTTTTACCGATAGAAAAATAAATAAAAATTGTCTATTTTAATTCTCCATTTTTATATCAATATAATTCACTTTATTTTTTTTTATGGAAAACAAATGTAATACATGTATATAAGCATGGACTATATATCTAAACCCATATCTATTGAATTCCACAACCATGATAGTATTTTATATTCATTAATTTATTTATGTACAACCAAACAAGCCTTAAAGGTGTCACTAGGTCAATGACATCTCTCTCCCATACATACACAATTGCTATATGGCGTGACAAAGCGTGTCTCAAAATTAGTAAGACATTAATTATGGTTTCTCAATGCATAGAATGCATGATTAATTTCCATAATTCAGGAAATACTGTAGAAACCTTATTAACAATTTATTTCAAAATTTAGTATAATTTATTAAATTCTTAAATTTCTTTCTTTGTGGAGTCGTCGTCCAAAGACGTGACAAGGGCAGTGATCTCTCTTTCTGTCTCTCTCTTACACACTTACCATTAGGGTTTGCAATTAGAAAATGGTAATACAATAAATCGGATATGTATCAAGTTTTATCGAAGGAAGGGTCCCGTGACTTGGGTCAAAGTAGGTGTACTGTGAGGCCCATTTATATTTTAATTAGAATTTTACAATTTGATTGGAATCGTTTATTTTTTTTAATTTGGCCGTGTAGGTAATTTTTATAAAAATTAAGATAAATTAAACATCATTATTCATATTATTAAAGTATATTTTTTTTTAAAAAAATAACCAATTTATAGGATTTTGAGAATTGATAGTGTCCTTTCTTTAAACGGCATCCTGAATTCTAGCTTAGGCCTAAGAAGACAAAGCAACGTTAGAGAAGATGCTTGAAATGTTTTTGGTGAAGCGCCTTTCGATGATCAAATTAGTAATCTGGTGGAGTAGGGGGCAAGAAAGAGAGTCAAATTAGTGAGAGAGAGAGAGAGAGAGAGAGAGAGAATCAGAATCTACTTCCTTATTCCTTACTGTTAGTCCTTTATGCAGCACTTTTTAGACACGTGACGTGGTCCCCCGCACCATAACGATTATAATGGTACGACATGGGTAGGTTTCCAACTTTTGACTGTGGCGCGTGCTAGTCACGCGCTAAACTGATCAGGCTTTTACTCATGGCTTGGATGACGTCGATTGTGAGAATTGTTTTCATCCTCTATCCTGATCAGCTACTATAATTGATCAACTACGGCTGCTCTCCCCCACCAGTGTTGTCATCCTGTCTTTGCCATCTGGTTGAGCAAAAATTCCTGAAATTAGTCATCCGGGTTTGGGTGAAATTATAGGAATGCTCTTGCTACTCATCTGTAGTTTCCTATTCTTGATCAGCAATAAAAGAAATGTTTGATGATCAGGAATACCCGTTCCTTGACCAACCGTAGGGGGGCATTTTTCTTGGGGGTCAGCAAAACGTCTTCACCTAGCCAAAAGGTGCAACTCAAACGTCATAGGGGGTATCTTTAAGAATGACAGTGGTTGCAGCACTCTCTTGGTTTTTCCCTAGCAAACGACAGCGTGGTTACCATTTATGAGGCGACACCATAATTGAGCTCGTTTATGCGTGGCCACCGTCGCTTGGGCCCATTCTTCTGGCCCACGTGGCTTTTTCCAAATGTTGATCATGTTAGCTTCGTCTAATCTTAACCGTCCAAACGTAAAGGGTGACTAAATGTGTTTTTAAACTCGATTCCATGCCTTTTCGTTTATCATTTTGACATTTGAAACACTCTGACGGCAGCTTGATCGAATTCCAGAGTACTCGCACCAGTGGGAAAGAGATTCTTCTTCTTAATCCGGGTGCACTTCTTCCTTTCTTTTTCTTTGCTTTTTTAGAAGCATGATTTCTCTTGTAGTAGACATTGGGAGACTTGGGGGAATCCTATTTCTTCGAATACAGTCCCTCAATCAAATTAAGGCTTTGACCTTTGGCTCTTTTCTGTTCTCAAACTTTTCTTCATCCGGTGCTTGATTTTTTTAATCGTTGTAAAACTTCTATGTCTGGCGATAGAGAGAACATCACGGTGTCTAGTGATTCAAGTGAAGAGGTCACGTCTTTTTATTTAGAAATCCAGGAGAAATACCTTGGGAATTCATTCGCTGCGAAGCCTGTGTTGTCGTCATCTACTTTTACCCTTATTGCTGACTACATTCTTCGATTTCACCCTCTTGTCTTTCTTGACATTCCCTATCCAACTCCTGTTAGCACTGTGAGTACTTAGACTCCTCTTTCTTTCTTCTCTTTGATAGATGAAGATTTGTCAATGGAGAATCTTGAGGAGGGTTTGGTTACTCGTCAGTCTCGTTGTGACCCTACCTCTTTGCCCCTACAGAATGAGGCATTGGCCTCGCAGGAGGCATCTGTGTCTAGTCAGGCACGTCGGGAGATTCCATCTATTCGAACCCAATCCATAGTGGGTCGAATTATTCGTTTGCCCTTTTTGGCTGACAATACTCTTTTTATCAGCACGCTAGATCTCAGTTTAATTAGGGCTCAATTCTAAGTCCCCAATTCAACCCGTTTGAGAGTTTCAGGTCCTAACGAGTTCGCGAGCTCTAATGTACCAGGGGAATTCTGCTTTTCTGAGGTGGCTCTTCAGGGAGGTTTGAGATTTCTAATCCCCCGGTTCATCAGGGAGGTGCTATAATTCCTGGGTATTTCACCTGCGTAGTTGGTTCCCAACGAGTATATGATCAGTGACAACAAGTATCCTTTAACACTATAAGAGTTTTTCTACTTTTATAAGACAACCGAGTTGGCCACTGGCTTTGTTAGTTTCCAAGCCCGTGATGGCAGGGTGAAAAGATCACTTTTTCTTCATATCAAGGGAAGGCTGGGAATTTTGACCTTGGAAGAGGATTGACGAGACTGCCTCGAGAATTCAAAGGCTGTGGGCTGGCCTCCCCAAAGACGGTTAGTGCCAAATTGAATTTGATTTTATCCCCTTGCTATTACTCCCTTAGCGCGGCACTCCCCTTCCTTCATTTCTTTAATTTTTATGTGTGTGGACCTCCTGGTGCTAGATCGGGCAAGGAGTTTGGTGATTTCTGATGAGGAGCGGGAGAGGATCATACTTGCTCAGTCCTTTGAGGATATAAGTTGGTCTACTCTGGTCACTTCAGAGAGTTTAGGTGAGTACCTCCTTGGACCTGAGTCATCCTTTGACGCTTTATCTTTATTTCATATTGCTGAGGTTGGAAAAAATTCTAAGGGTAAAAGTAAAGTGTTGCATTGTTCAGTGTATTTTTTTCTATTATTTCTTATTGTGTTATGATTACTGATTATACCTTTATTCCTTATACCCAGACGCAATGAATAAGGGGGATAAGAAGGCTTTGAAAAAATTGAGAAAAAGAAGGAACGCCTCACAAGGGGGAATGCTTGCCCTGCCTCCTCCACCTGCTAAGAGGCCATGTGTTATGACCCGCCATCTAAAAGATTTGGACATGTCTACTTTCAAGGAGTACATCCCCAGTCCCAACCCTTATGCCAAGACGAAATTCGCCTCTCTTGAATAGAAGAAGTGTCAGGAGAGCATAGAGCTTGCTAGTAAGAGCAGTGACTTGGGCTCTGATTGGGGAGAATTGACCAACCAGAGGATGGAGAAAGAAAAAAAAGTGGCAAGCTCCAATCCTTATGAGGGAAACAACTAGGAAAAAGTTCCCCTTTTAGTTTTTGCGGATAAAAAAGTTGGTCTGAAGCTGATCGAGGGGGTTTTCCTTCCTTCCAACCTAACCAGACTAGATGGACTAACCACAACTGAGCTTATACGCAAATTTCATGAGGAGTTTGCCAAGGTGTGCCCCCGTTTTGTATCATCCATGTTCTCATTATTTTATTCCCTTGTAGTCTTTTTTCCTCATTATACTTAAAGAAACTAATGACCTCCTGCCTGTGTAGTCCATCACTCTGAGTCACTACATGGCCCTTCGCCTGGCCAGAAACGTGTATTCCCATCTGACTGACAAGAAGAAGCTGATGGTTGCTAACCTGACCATCTGAAATATGAAGGAAGAGATCGAAAGACTGAAGGCGATCAGATGAGGTTATCCATGGTTGAGGCAGACCTGGAAAGGGGGAAATTGTTGGTGGAGGGGCTTGCAAAGGTCAAGACCGAAATGACTATCGAAATAAAGAAGCTTTAAGAAAAAATTTCTACGCTAGAGGGGTTACTGGCTGAGCAAAAACAAAAGAATGCTGCTCTAGAGGTGGTCAGTGCTAATCGCGCAATTATCGTTGGGCAGTTCAAGGCTTCTGAAGATTTCTCTCAGTTGATCTCCGAGCATATGCTAAGCTTGGATGTTAGAGTCATGTTTGCTGAGCAATGGGAGGCTGGCTTTGAAATGTTCAGGCAGTAGGTCAGCGCTTTGTACCCTAACTTGGACCTCTCCCAAGTGAAGGCTTATGACAACAACACATCGGTTGCTCATTCTCCTTTCCCACCTAGAGAGATCGAAGATGAAATTCAATCTAATCCCCCTCTACCTGGCCCCTAACTTTTCTACTCTTCTCTGTTGCTATTTTTCTTTCTACAACTAATTTTCTCGCTACTGTTTGAGATACATTTTCTAGAAGTTTGGTTGTTGTTGGTCGTTGGACTTTATTGTGATATATTTGGTAGCTTTTTTCTTTATGTGCGACTGCTTAAAACACACTTAGGAAGTTTTTAATGAAAGTAGTTTCCTTGATATACACTTTGAACATGCGTTGTGGAGTTTGAGTAAATTTGCTTTTCCTGAGTGAAAACTCACTCCAACCATATCCTGGCTACACACATTTTCACCTTTGTTTTAGGGCATGCTTTTGCAAGTTTACACGCTTAGGAAGCTTTTAATGAAGGTAGTTTTCATGATATACACTTTGAATATACATTATGGAGTTCGAGTATATTTTCTTTTCTTGAGTGAAAATTCACTCCAACCATATCCTGGCTACACACATTTTCACATTTGTTTTAGGACATGCTTTGGTAAGTCTGTGGGTATTTTTCACACTTATCATGTTTGTCATTTTTGTTGGTGGGTATTTTCCACACTTCGGTTGAGTGCCGGTATAATAAGTGGAATTTGTTCTTCCAACACTTAAGTTGCTTGACGGTGGAGTAAGTGGATGCTTATCTTGCCTTCTGGGCACGCTTACTCTTTATTTGGATGGCTGATCAGCCCTGGCCCGTTTAGGTTTTCAATAACCTCAGACACTGAAGGATTGGGGGCTGACCTTCACCTAATCATCCCTAACCTGTTTAGGTTTTCAATAACCTCAGGCGCTGGAGGATTAGGGACTGACCTTCACCTGATCATCCTTCGCCCGTTCAGGTTTTCAATAACCTCAGGCACTGGAGGATTGTGGACTGACCTTCACCTAATCATCCCTAACCCGTTTAGGATTTCAATAACCTTAGGCGCTGGAGGATTCGAGGTTGACCTTCACCTTATCAGCCTTGGCCAGTTTAGGTTTTCAATAACCTTAGGCGCTGGAGGATTCGGGGCTAACCTTTTCCTGATCAGCACGGGCTCGTTCAGGTTTTCAATAATCTAAGGTGCTGGAGGATTCGGGTTTAACCTTCTCCTGATCAGTTAGGGCCCGTTCAGGTTTTCAATAACCTCAGATATTGGGGGATTGGGGGCTGACCTTCTCCTGATCAGCTTGGGGGTTATTCCTTTTGGCTGTATTAAGCGTAATAATGTTTAAGGTGCTTAGCATTTCAGGGGTGCTTCAATTCTCTTCCTTCCATGGTTTGTAGTCGATAGGCTCCTCCTCTTTGTTGGGATTTCATGATGTAAGGGCCCTCCCAATTATGGCCTAGTTTTCTTTCAGTTGGGTTTCTAGTCGATAGAGTGACCTTCCTGAGTATGAGATCTCCTTGGTTGAAACTCCACTTTTTCACCTTTGAATTGTAGTATTTTTTCATTCGGTTCTGGTACACCGCTGTTCTTAATGCTGTTGTGTCTCTGGTCTCTTTAAGAAAATCCAACTCTACCCTCAAGTTTTCATCATTCATGCTTTGATCATATTGACTAATCTGTGCACTGGTCAGACCAACCTCAACGGGAATCACAATGTTATGACCATAAGTAAGGTTGTAAGGGGTTTCGCCAGTAGGAGTTCGGGCTGTGGTCTGGTAAGCCCATAGGACGTTAGGTAGCTTTTCAAGCCATAGCCCGTTGGCAGCTTCTAGCTTCATTTTTAGTATCTTTAAAAGTGACCTGTTCATGACCTCCACATGCCCATTTGATTGGGGATGGATAGGAAAGGCGTAATGGACCTGAATATTGAGCTCATCACAGAACCTCTAAAAGTTAACATTCTCGGATTGCTTCCCATTGTCTGTGACGATCGTTCTGGGGACCCAAAATTCGCAGACCAAGGATTTCTAAACAAACTAGGTGGTGTTCTTTTCTATGATTTTGGCTGGAGGTTTAGCTTCCACCCATTTGGTGAAGTAATCGATACCAACTACGAGAAATTTTATTTATCTTTGCGCAATGAGTAGTGGCTCTATGAGGTCTAACCCCCACTGCGCAAATGGCCATGGGCTGGTTAATACATTGAGTTTCACCGGTGACTGTTTGGTAATGTTCGCAAAACGCTGACATTTGTCACAACTCTTCACAAAGTCCTTTGCATCCTTGATCATGGTGGGCCAATAGTACGTTGGCCTTGCTACCTTTCCTACGAGGGCTTTTGCTCCAGAATGGTTGCCACACACTCCTTCATGGATTTCCCTAAGCACATAGATTGCCTCCTGATCAGATACACATCGCAGGTATAGCCTTGTTACACTACGCTTGTAAAGGATCGCTTCCAACATAACATAATTGGCTACCTAGAATTTTAATTTCCTAACTTGTGCTTTATTCTCAAGAAGTTTCCCATTTTCCAAGTATTTAAGGATTGGCTTGGCTCACTCAGCCTGGTGAATTTCCAAAACAAGATTAGCCTGTACCTCCAGCTGATGATCCATACTCAACTGATCAACGACATTAACTATGACTCCCTGGCTAATATATTCCTGGTTAGAAGAGGCCTCTTGGGCGATGTGGTCAGCTTCTGAATTCTCTTTTCAGGGAATTTGTTGGATCTTAACTTTGTTGAACTGCCTACATATGTGATCCACCAAGTTTTTGTACTTCTTCAGCTTGTCCCCTTTTACATTGTATGTGCCGTTAACTTGCTGAACCACTAATTGGGAATCAGATTTGGCCAATAGTTTTTCTGCTCCGCAAGATTTAGCCCCTCGGAGTGCTTATATTAAAGCCTCATACTCTGTCTCGTTATTTGTTAAATTGAAATTCAACTGCACTACTTGTTTGATCTGATGTCCTAAAGGGGAGGTGACCACCACTCCTGCTCCCCCTTTCCCCCTCCTAGATGATCCATCAATGTTTATTATCCATGAATTGTGCATGTTCTAGGCACGTTTAGGGATTTGCACTGGTTGGGCATCGTTATCCTGACCAGGTTCACCAGTTGGTAGATCTGGATTTTCTAGAGAGATTTTTGAAGTGAATTCTGCAATGAAATCTGCCAATATTTGACATTTACATGCTGTTCGAGGTGAGTATGTGATATCAAACTGACCAAGTTCAACTGACCATTGCATTAGCCTTCCTAACATCTTCGGTCATTGTAGCACTACCCTCAACGATTGATCGGTTAAGACCACGATGGCGTGAACCTGAAAATAGGGGCATAGCCTCCTAAAAGGTATGATCAAGGTAAAAGCTAACTTCTCTATTTGAGGGTATCTGCTTTCCCCCATTTGGAAAGCTTTGCTAATTAAATACACCAGCTTTTACAGCTTCTTCTCCTCCCTTACTAATGCTGAACTGACGGATGTTTGTGATATAACTAAATACAAGTATAAACTCTCACGCGGTACTGGATTTGACAGTAGTGGGGGCACAATTAAGTACTTCTTTAGGTTAGCAAAGGCCTGGTTGCACTCATTATCTCAACTGAACACCATTTTCAGTGTTTTAAAGAAGGGTAAGCATTTGTCTATTGCACGAGAAACAAAACGATTAAGAGCAGCCACCCTTCCTGCGAGTCTTTGTACTTTCTTGATGCTACTTGGGGCCTTCATCTGCAAAAGTACCTCAACTTTGTCTAGATTGGCTTCGATTCCCCTCTAGCTAACCATAAAATCCAAGAATTTCCTAGATGACACCCCAAAGGTGCATTTAGCTAGGTTCAACTTCATTCCGTACTGCCTCAAGACGAGGAAAACCTCTTGCAGGTCCTGGACGTGTTGGTCAGCTCTTTTGCTCTTTACGAGCATATCGTCCACATATACCTCAACGTTCCTACCTATCAGATTTTCAAACATCGAGTTAACCAGACGCTGGTAAGTTGCTCCAACGCTCTTCAGCCCAAAGGGCATGACTTGATAACAAAATATTCCCTTCGAGGTGATGAACGACGTCTTGCCTTGATCCGGGACATGCATCATGATTTGATTATAACCTAAAAATGCATCCATGAAATTGAGTAACTCATGACCCGCAGTGGAATCAACCAACAAGTCGATTCTGGGAAAGGGATAACTATCCTTGGGACAGGATTTGTTCAGGTTGGTGAAGTCAATGCACATCCTCCATTTTCCATTGGCTTTCCTTACCATAACAACATTCGTAATCCAATCAGGGTACGTGACTTCCCTTATGAAACCAACGTCCCTGAGCTTCCTCACTTCTTCATTGACCACTTCATTTCGCAGCGGTGCAAACACTCTTTGATTCTGCTTAACTAGCTTGGCCTTGGGGTCAACATTAAGTCTGTGCGTAGCAACAACCGGATCAATTCCTGGCATATCATGATGAGTCCATGTTGGAGACAAAATTGTCAAGATCATTATTTTTATAAAGGATTTTTGATAAAAAAAAATTAATTGGACGAATAATCGCTGAAACGGGCTCCAGATAAAACTTTTTATGTCGAACGATCAAAATTAAAGCCCGTGTCACCATAGTTAATTTAAAAGAATACCTTTTCGATCAATTCTCTAACTACGAACTTTTTGATTATGAGTTGAAGCTCCCGTTAGACATTCTACTATATTTTCTTATGCGATTCCTGAACGTGGTGTGGGCTAACGATCTTTCGAGAACTCGTACCGGAAGAACTTGGTCAACCTTAGTCTTAAAGATGAGTTCTTAATTTGGTTTAGCCTACCCACATATTTGTAGGGTTACAGTAAGGATCTGTGGAGTAAATATGACATGGACTTCTAATGTAATTATGAAAATTCACCAGCCGCTAAGACAATTTCATGAAAATATAAATAACAATTCATACCACTAAAGAATCGTAATTGCACTCCCAGCCACATTCTCAAAATTGATTATTCGAGCTCTTGTTATTAAATGCTTAACTCATCTCCCCACGTTAAGATTCCCGATATCCGCCAATTAAATTTTATTATTGACAAACTAATTTAATCAGCATTTTTAAATTCCTTAAACCCTTTCGCTTATCTTATTTGACCGCTGGATAATTAAATCCACCTGTAGAATTTGGTTCGGTCAAAACTTATAAAGCTTCTTTAAGGAGATATCGTCAATCCCGATCATTCGAAACATAGATTTTATTAATAATTAATATTCACTATATAATTAATACTGCTATTCAACTCACCGAGAATATAGACTAATATAAGATCGCACCATCTAATGAATCAAAACAATGAATATTAAATATACGCAAATTAATAATTATTTCAGGTTTAAGAGCATAAGCACTCTCATAATAACATTGGGGTGCGAATTAATTTATATAGTTAGTATAAAATTAATTACTCAAATGTGTTCTATTCAATACACACAAAATGCAGTAGCACAGAGAGTCAGAATAATAAACGACGCTATTATCTATTTCTTATAATTAAGACAGACCTACTAAAACTCTGTACTACAGTTATACCGATGGTATGTTCATTTTTATCTAAACTATGAACAAATACTTATTTTCTATAAGGGCCTAAAATTTGGTCTTTTATGTGCAAGTCGTACTCTATACACCAGATTAAATACTGTACAGAATAATGAACATCCATGCATAATATTAAAGAAATAATATTGCATACATTACTTATTAAAATTCTCATAAAATAAAAAATTAACTTTTTTAAAAAATAAAATTAAATATTAAAATCAAATTTAAACTATGGTTTTCAGTACACAACCCTAACACTCTCCCACTTATACTCAAAATCATGCTACCATACATCTGACTCTCATGCCCTCTACATGACTATCAAAAGTTATAACTGATAAGCTCTTTGTAAAAGGATTTACAAGGTTGTCTCGTGATGTAGTCTTGGTGACAGCAACATCACATTCCTGTACAATATCTTGTATCATGTGATACTTACGCTCAATGTTCTTTTCTTTCTTATGAACACTTGGTTCTTTCGACTTTGCAACCACTTTGCTATTATCACAATAAAATATAATAGCCGATTGAACTAAAAGGACCACATCTAGATCCAACAGGAAGTTCCTGAGCCAAATGGCCTTCTTGGTTGTTTTAGAAGCTGCTACGTACTCGACCTCCATGGTGGAATCAGCAATGCGTGACTGATACTCCTCTAATTTATAGCTCCACCTCCTAAGATGAACACATCCTGAGGTAAACTTACGAAAATATTTGTCTGACTAAAAATCTGAGTTTGTGTACCCTAAAGGTACTAAACTGTCTGCCTGGTAAATCAACATATAATTCTTAGTTTTTTTAAGATACTTGATTATATTATTTACCGCAATCCAATGCTCTTGTCCTACATTAGACTGATATCTGCTAACCATGCCAACGGCAAAGCAGATGTCAAGTTTAGTGCAAAGCATAGTATACATTAGGCTTCCTACTGCCAAAGCATAAAGAACCGTCTTCGTCTTCTCTATCTCATTCGGTGTCTTAGGATACTGATTATTGAATAGAGTGATTCCATGCTTGAAAGGGAGAAACCCTTTTTTGGAATCCTACATGCTAAAACGAGTAAAGATATCATAATATATTTTGCTTGTGATAAGCCCAACATCCTTTGTTTTCGATCTCACACAAGTTTGATCCCTAGGATGTGACAAGCTTCTCCCAAGTCATTCATATCGAATTGTCCAGATAACCATACTTTTACTATAGATAATACCCCCACATCGTTTTCGGTGAGCAAGATATCATTTACATAAGGTATTAAAAAGAACACCACGCTTTTGTCACGCTTCTTGTACACACATAATTCATTTGGACTCTGATCAAAACCATAAGGCTTTATGGCTTGATCAAACCAAGTATTCCAAGATCTCAATACCAGCTTAAGTCCATAATAGATCTATTAAGCTAGCACAACCTTGGCCCTTTGCTATGAAACCATCAAGTAGTACCATATAGATACAGTTGTCAAGACTTTCGTTAAGAAAAGCTGTCTTGACATCCCATTTGTCAGATTTTGTAATCGAAATGAGTAGCAATGGATAAAAGAATCTGGATAGACTTAAGCATGGCTACCGGTGAAAACGTTTTCTCATAATTGATCCCTTCATTCTGAGTGAACCATTTTACAATAAGTCTACCTTTAAAGGTTTTAGCCTTCTCGTCTGCTCCTCTTTTTCTCTTGTAGATCCACTTGCATCTAATGAATTTTATCCCTTTGGGTGATTGTACAAATTTTTAGACCTGATTAGAATACATAAATTTTATCTCTGAATTTATTATCCTTTACCAAAGATCTATACCTTTATCCTGAAGTGCTTCATTGTAGTAATAGGGTTCGGTATATAGTTCTAGTGGGATCTTGTCAAAATACTCTCCTAAGAACATATACTGATCAAGTTAATGAACAACCCTCCCACTACGACGAGGCATTATCTTTGTCTGTGTACTAACAGTAACACGCTGTACAAAATCTGAACCATGTGCACTAGCATCCTGTTCATGATTTGCACATGTCTTGATAATTCTCCCACTACGACGAGACAATGGGATATCAATGACTTGAGGTTTCTCTTCCGTTCTACTAGTATTTTCTCTAATTTCTTTTAGAACAATTTTACTATTAGGCTTATGATCCAAAATATGATCCAAAATATAATCCTCTTCTAAGAATTAGGTATTGGTGTTAACAATGACCTTCTGATCCTTAAGATTATAAAACAGACCACCATTCATTCCCTTGGGATACCCTACAAAGAAACCGACTTCTATCTTCAGTTCTAATTTACCCACGTTCCCTTTCAGCACATGTGCTGGACACCTCCAAATTCGAATATGTTTCAGACTAAGCTTGCGTCCGGTCCACAATTTTATGAGAGTAAAAGGTACTAATTTAGAAGGTACCAAGTTCGTAATATAAGCTACTGTCTCTAATACGAGTCCCTAAAACGAATCGGGTAATCCTGAATAACTCATCATGGACCTTATCATCTCCATAAGTTTTTTATTTTTTCTTTCTACTACACCATTCTGCTGTGGAGTGTCTGGTGCAGTCAACTGGGATATAATACCTTCTAATGACAGGTAGTCCCTAAACTCTCTAAAGAGATACTCTCTATCATGGTCGGATCGTAGTGATTTGATACTTTTACCTAAACGCTTCTCTACCTCCGCATTGAACTTTTTGAATTTTTCGAAGCATTCAGATTTATGATGCATTAGAAAAATGTATCCATACATTGAGTAATCATCGATGAAACTGACGAAGCACTCAGAACTACCTCTAACCCAAATTATCATAGGACCACACAAATGAGAGTGAACCAGTTCCAACAGTTCTTTAGCTCTATAGCCTTTGGCCGAAAAGGGTCTCTTGGTCATCTTACCTTCTAAGAAAAATTCACAGACCGAAAGTGCTTCCACTTCCAATGAACTCAAAGGTCCATCTTCTACCAGTATGTTTATCATTTTTAAATTAATATGATTCAAGCGTAAGTGTCAAAGAAATGTTTAGTTTATTAAAGAAGAAAACTTTCTCTTATATGGTAAATTAGATATGTTATTCAATTCAATTAGTTGCAGTGTAGGAGAGATAGAAAATACGACATACAAATCATCCACCAATCTAACAAAACAAATAAAATATTTATTTTTCTTCACAACCATAGAATGATTAAAATGAACAGAATATTTGTTTTTTATTAAACTAGAAACTGAAATTAAATTTTTTCTAATCGAAGGTACGTAAAGATAATCTTTTTGAAGTAAAATCTGATCTCTACTAAAGCTGAGAGAGACATCTCCTACTGCAACTGTTGTCATCCTTGTATTATTACCCATATGCAGGTATATTTTTCCGTCACTGAGCTGCTTGGTTTCTTAGAACTCCTGCAAAGAATTACAAACATGATTAGTGGCTCCTGTATCTATACACCTGGTTTCGATAGAGAATACCGCTAAATATGTTTCAACCACTAGTGAATAGAAATTACCTAGTTTATTTTACTTATGAAAAAAACCAAACACTGCTTTTTTCAATACCCAAACTAATTATAGTGATAGCACTTGCCTTTTGGTTTCTTCACACCAGTTTTTGGTCCCTTAATTGCTTTTGGACTTGTGCCTCCTTGTGTTTGAACTTTTTTTTTTCTTGTCTTTCAACTTAGAAGAAGAACCTTTTTTAGCTACATACACAGAACTTGGCTTCCTAAAAACACTCTCGACTGCTTTAAGTTCTTTAAGTAGTTTTGCTAATAAAAAGCTGAGCTTGTTCATGGTATAGTTTAGGCAGAACTGTTTAAAACTATTAGGCAGTGACTAGAGTATAATATCAACATGGGTTTCACCGTCAATTTCAGCTTCTACGATCTCCAATTCATTCAGAAGACTGATCATCTTCAGAAAATGACCCGTAACTGGGGTGCCTTCAGCCATGTTTGTATTCATAAGATTTTAGGACCACATGCCTAGCAGTATAATTTTGATCCCCAAATATTTTTTTAAAGTTCATAATCATGTCATAGACACAAGGCAAAGACTGATGTTGATGCTGTAAAATATTTAACATAAAAGCTAAAATGTAAAGCTATCGATCAGCTTTCTGCAACTTCTGATGGGCCTAGATTTTCTATTTAATCACCTCCACATCAGGTACTAGTGGATATATCTTAGTCAATACAAACTTGTAGTACTCAGCAGTTAATACAATGTCCAAATTCCTTTTTCAATCAACATAGTTTGGTCCCGTAACTTTATTTTCTTTGAGTATAGATGCGAGAGGATTGAAAGTCATTTTATACCTGAGAATCACATAATTAAAAATAACAGTTAATTATGACAAGCAAAATTTTGAATTTATTTTAATTTGGTTCTCTTTACTATTTAAAAAAAAAATTGCTAGTAGCCTGATAATCTGAGAATAATATATCTCAATAGGAGAACGTCTACTATCCTTTATAAGACCAGACAAGCCAATTCTTTTTTAATTTTATTATCTAGGCAACTGACCCTACCAAGTAAAATTAAATAACTAACATAGTTTTCGTCCAGTAAATAATAGCAGTGACTCCGATGGAGGAGATATTATTATATACTGCTAAGTGTTAACCATCACCTAATTCCAAATCAATCGCTTCGCAATAAACCCTTCAGATGGAGAAGTGATCAACACTAACAATTATCTAGAATTATCTCTAAAATAAGTTTGTACTGGCGATACCGCAATTAATTTGTCCGATGGGAAGAAAAACCTTACTGTCAATACGCAAGATTTAATTTCATCGCTTACAAACTAGTGATGGAGACCGGGGGATTTATCAGTGAGCCTAACAATCATTTACATTATTTTTTATTTAAAATAAATTACAAATGAAATGTAAAATTACAAATGTAAAGAAATAAAATTTACAAATTCAAAATATAAAAATAAAAATTTGTCTGAAGTTGATAATTCTTTAGGCATTCCACCAGCTATCATTTTCAAGTTTGCTTCTAATTTTTTTTTCTCGTCAAAATTTTAACACCTTTTTGTTGTGTAGATTGTGTTGCATGTGATCATCAAAACTTACATCATCTCCGGCGTAAGTCTAGATTTGTACTCGTTCAAGACTCGTCCATCTGTACTAAAAACTGTCTCCAAAGCAGCTATAGAGACAAAACTGCAAGTATATCACGAGTTATTACGAACAATATTGGCCATGACAACTCGTGTTATTTTCAATATTCTAAAATATTAAAATTATACTTATTTATATTTTTTACTGTATCAAAATAATGTTGAAGTTCTATTGTAGAACTCACATGAATCGCAGAGAATCTCTTAATTTTTATTATAGACCAATTATCCATACAATTTTAAGATGAAGT
>JAOTRH010009592.1:0-23323 GCA_034768845.1 Heliamphora exappendiculata
GAGAAGTATTTGATACTGGTCATTCTACTTTTGGAATCTAGGGTTTACCATTGAGTCGAGAAGAGTACAGTTAGTGCGTGTTTGGAAGAGATCAGAATCAGGCAGACTTCACAGAGTATCTAAACAGCAAACTGAGTCAGCTGAAATGGCAAAGAAGGAGGTGAATTTGACAGCTCTGATGAGAGCCATTTTTGATATACAGAGGGCTTTAGAGCAACAAACCTAAGCTTAAGTATAATGTCAGGTACAGATTCAGGCGATTCAAGCCCGTTTATCGGTACTGAATGAACAGCATGATGAACCAAATGGTAATGGAGAAGACTTTTAGAATGATAATCAGGTTTTCGATGGAGAACAAGTTGTTCTGCCACCACCACAAATCCCTCGTTAGGTGATAGTTGAGACAGAAAACATTGGTCAGTTTAGAGAATCTATGTTGGCTGAGAAGATCGAGCGGATGGAGAAGGTCCTTAGAAAGGCTAAGGGAGTTGAAGAATATATGCTAGATGCAGGGGGATTTTGTTTATTCCCGGATGCTAAAATGCTTGAAATGGAAAAGTTTGATGGAATTGGTGATTCTCGAATTCATTTGAGACTATACGTTGATACTCTCTCTTCCATGGGGATCGACAACCAGGGGTAATCACTTGGGAGTTAGAGACCACTCGTCAAGAAAGTAGAATATCATTCATGAATTCTCAAACTAGGTGGAGGGAAAAGGCGACTAAAATGATAAATCAGCCAATTGAGAAGGAACAAGAGAGGAATTTAGTCAGGAAGCTTCAATCCCCATCGAAGCGTTATCTGATAACGCAACTGCTATCTACTTTTGAGCAGATGTTTGATGCCGGGGTTCAGATAAAAGATGTGATCCAATCTGGTAATATCGATGAGGCCGAGCCGAGCTGAAAGCCGAGAAGACCTTACCCATCCAACAACCAAAACCACCCCACCGCTTCCACTAGCCCCGCATCTCGCTCTAACGAGGTGAATTTGAAAAATCCTTAATCAGATCGACTGAATTCTTTACCTTTATCAACTTCTCCCAAAAACAACCAGCCATCGCAACTGAAAAAGCCAAGGAGAGTTTTTACTCCCCTTAATATCTCTCTGTCCATGGCCCTGAATTAACTTGTCGAGAAAGGGCTGATAAAGCTACTTGATCCAATGCCGCCTCTTAACCTTTTACCACGACGCTACGATCCCACCCAATATTGCTCATACCATCAGAGCCACGGACACCCAATCAACAACTGTCTGAAACTCTGCCATGACGTTCAAGATCTCATTGACAGTAAGGTCGTCTCACCTCCATCTGCACCAAATGTCATAGTTGGTTTTTTAATTCTTGCCTTTTTACATGATTCAAGTCTTGAGTCAAGTCGGAGTCTTGTAAATTTTTGCTTTGTTCAAGATCAGTTGGATGCCGAGTCCGAGAGAACGTCTATCTGTGCACCCTCTTCTTTTACCTTCAATTTTGTAATCCTTGTTCTCTTTGATATCAATGAAATAAACGAAGACTTTGATTATTCTATTTTGCTTCTTTTATTTTGTACGCTTTCTGATGATTTTGAATTCAAAGGGGATATCCCTGAATATTTTTAAAAAAAAACCTTAATAAAAAAGAGAAAGAGAAAAAAAAATGCGTGCCCAACTAATAATTAAAGAAATTTTATCAATAAATCTGAGCAGTGAAATTAATTCACAAATTATCCAAATTGGTTTTTTTTTATTTTCAGTTGAACGTGAATAATTAACGACTTTATTAAAAGCATTCAAAAACGTTTTTGCATAATCATACGAGGATATGCCTGTAATTGATCCCGATTTTATTCAACACCATATCCCTTTGTATCCCGATGCCAAACCGGTCAAATAGAAATTGAGAAGGATACGGCCAGAAGGGGCTCTAAAGATAAAAAAAAAGTCACCAAGCAGAACAACGCAGGATTTCTTATGGTAATCGAGCATCCGAAGTGGGTGGCTAATATTGTGCTAGTCTTGAAGAAGGATGGATGCATCGGTATCTGTGTGGATTTTGTTTTTAAAATTTCAACAAGACCAGTCCGAAGGATGACTTTTCACTATCGCATATTAACGTCTTGGTGGATAGTACAATGGGGCACACCCTCTTGTCATTCATGGATGGTTTCTCTAGATACAATCAAATTCTAATGGACTTTGAAGACAGAGAAAAGATGACATTCGTTACACTGTGGGCACTTACTGCTATCACATGATGCAAGGGGCAACCAACCAAACGATTGTCACTACCTTATTGCATGATATGATAGATAAAGATGTCAAGGTGTATGTGGACGACATGATTATTAAGTCCAAAGATCAAGACAACCATGTTATAGTGCTGCAGAAATTTTTTGAAATGATCAAGAAGTGTAAAACGTGGCTCAACCCGCAAAAGAATTGCAAAAGAATTTGAGGAAAGTGCTTCTCTTATTCGATGAAAGAAGATTGCAAATCCTATTTCATACTTAAGAATACCAAAGGAGGATAACTCGTGCGTTCAACAAGAAAGTTCAAGACTCGAGCCTTGAGAGAAGGTGACTTTGTTTTTAAGGAGATCTGGGCTCCTGTATTTGACGCAAAGAGAAAGTTCAGGCCAAATTGGGCCGGGCCATATCTGAGCAAGACTATTATGACCAGTGGTGCCGTAATCATCACGGACCTGGACGGCAATGCATTTTTCACCAGCTCAAAAAAAAAACTACCCTTGAGATAGAAATAAAGATAAAATACAAGTTCGTTGAGTTGAAAATCGAAAAGGCGACCCAGGCAAAAATTAGAATAGCTCGCAAGGCTGAAAACTCAAAAGGACGACCTTGGCAAAAGTTAGGGCTTTACAAAAGGAGAGTGTAAATACCCGAGTAAAAACTGAGCTCGAACTAAGTTATGGCCTGATTCCACTTTTTTGGATACGTAGGCAGCTTCTTTCAAGAAGTCCGGCCACATTCTTTGTTTTAGCCATCTTTGAATCCGAGTAATGATCAATGCAAATTTATCTTTGAGTTTTGATAATAAAATTGTTTAATTGCAAGAATCGAAATTTTTTTAAATATTTGAGAACCTTTTTTTTTCAGATAAACGTGGAATTTTCATTACTTTAGCTGCAATCACAAGGTTTTGAAAATAAAGGACAAGCACGCAAGTTTCAAACTCTAAATAAATAAAGAAAGCTACAAAATTTTAAAAGCAAAGCAAGTTCCTCAAATCTTCCTTCTCTTCACTTCTTGTTCTTCTCCCTCTTCTTTGTTTCTGCTCTGAACCAACCACGCCTTGTAATCCTCAGAGACCTCAGTGTGAGGCAGCTCCTGCATCTCCATTAGTGAACGAGATGGTTAAGCCTCCCGATACTGCACCAGAAATGGGGCCTGAAGAGAAGATAGATACGACCCCATACGCCGTAAAATATGATCTGACCTCGACCAAACTGTATGGTGTGGATAATAGAAAGATGACAGCCATAGACCAATCAGCAAGACATTTGGATGGCCTATAGTGGTTAAAGTCATAAAAGGAATCTACCACTAGGGGTACTACCAAGTGATGTCTCTTTCGATCAGTGAAGATAATATTGTCTCCAAGCCGCCTTAGTAGTAACATCGTTGTACTCTTTCAAACCCTATTTTTGTAGAAAATTTTCCTTTTCTATCAGCTAGATCTGAGAAGAGAGAAAAGAGATAAGAATCGAGAGAAACTAGTAAGAGGAGAGATATGTGGAGATAGTGGAAAAAGAATAGAGAAGAGAGATAAACCAACAAAAGGAGAGATATATGGGGATAGTGGAAAAAGGAGAGAAGAGCGGTAAAATCTGAGAAAAATCAGCAAAAAGAGAGAAGAGCGGTAAAAATCAAGAAAAAAAGGGAGAAAATAGAGATTCAAAGGACTACCGGCAAAAGACATAATTACAATCGGGTGGATAGCATTAGACCAATCAGGGTCTCCGACAGAACTAAGGGCACGAAGTCTTTCCCTGCCCTTATTTGCTCAGCAATGTCCACCAGAATAGTGCTGACTCGACCGTCACCGGAAACCAAAAGGCATCGAGCAAGCAAGTAAGCAGATAGTTGAAGTCACCAAGGAAACCGATAGGAAAGAATCTTTGTGAATCCCCATGGAAGAAGAAAGAAACCTTTTGGCCAGTTAGAGCACAAGGATATATGATAAATAGAAAAGGTGTTGGTATGAACTCCTGGGGGACAAGATTAAGAATGATGGTGAACTCCTCTACAGTGGGGCATAACTCTTTAAGACCAAAACAGAAAACATAAGCCCGTGGATCCTAAAAGCCATGTAGCTACCCTCAGCAATGGTTCGTTGGACCAAGCCCTAGTGCGCTAGGCAAACTTCTTCCAAATCCTAGTCATATGCGAAGTGTTGTCTAAATTCTAGGTTCGTAAGATGACCCCTAGGCACCCTAAGCCCTAGTATGCCAAGCAAATCTTCTAAGCAAATCTTTCAAACCCTAGAGAACTAGGGACCCCAAGCCCTGGTATGCCAAGCAAATCTTTCAAGCCCTAGTACGCCAGGAAAATTCCTCAAGACCTAATACGCTAGATTTCCAAATTCCTAAGTCTTAACTCGACCTATTAATTCACGGTTATCCTTCCCGATAAATTTAATTTTAAGCTGTAACTTGACTTTTAAATTATCCTGCACCTTGTCCCGATTTTTTAAGTCTTAACTCGACTTATTAATTCAATGTCTGACTCCTCGGTATTCCTCATGACCGTAAACTGACTCAGTTCTTGTCCTCCTCATGACCCTAAACTGACTCGATCCTCCTCATGACCCTAAACTGACTCGCATTATACATGTCTGCGTCATACTATACCTCTCTACATCATGTTAGCATTTATTCATGTCAGCATCTGCATCATGTTTCTTCTATTGTATTTTGTCCCATGAACTACGTTCTGGTCTGATCCCTAGCAAAGGGTATGTAGGCAGCTCGATGAAAATTCGAGTACAACCAACATCATATGCATGCCTGCATGTTTGTGGCCTAAGATTGACGGCTCGGTCAAATAGTTGTTGTCTCTGGATATTTGATATAACTTGCTTCACGCATTGCTACATAAGTTATATCAAAGAGGGGCAATTGTAGACACCCCAATTTGACCCCGCCAAATTTTAGGCGAATCCGATGATGAAAACAGATGAAATAGTGCTTCAGTTCGATCCTCGGGAAGTGATTCAATCTCGGTATTTGATCCCAAAACCTTCAAACGAATGAAATTTTATCGAACCATCGAAACTTGCTGCCCAAGTAAGGCGACTGCCATGTTCATTGTGACGATCGCTAATAGAATCTTGTGAAAACCCTAGCCAAAAAGTGGCGACCGCCAACTTCAACTTGGCGACCGCCAACTCATAACCTGGCGACCGCTAACTTCAAAAACCCTGACGTGTCCCAGAATGTGGCAGCATCTCATTGGTTGAAGAACTCTATAAATACCGTACCCCCTGGTACGTTTTCAGGACAAAAAATTAGTGGGAGGTTTAGTGAGAGAAGCTCTGCCGAGTTGCCGAGCAATTTCGAGTCTCGACGCCGAAGCCCTGCTGAAATACCGAGATTCGAACTTTCGACGTTTACATTGAAGCTTTGCTTGGATCACCACCCGAGGATTGAACCATTGAGGCACATTCCCAACTTGAGGATTCTCCGACAATCTAGGTACCTTGTTTGGATCCCCGATCCTTCTAACTCAATTTTCTCTCTTTTGGAGTAATCGAGTTAAATTCATTTTAATTTGTGTATTTCTTTCATTTGAATAGTTAACCTTGCTTCTTACTTAGTATTCTTCATCTAGTTTAATCTTTTTTTAGTTGCTTAGTTTACACTTTCGCACTAAGCACATTATCTTTTTCTTTAATTAATTCATTAAATAAGTACTAATATATTTCGGTAATTACAACTTACAATGTTGTCAATGGTTATTTTCCATGCACTAATATTCATGTGAATATAATTGTTAATATTATATTCACATTTTCTAATAATTGTTTGGTTATTTTTCATTTTCTTTGTTTTCTTTTTATTTTCTTTTATTTTTTGATGTTTGTTCAATTTTATTTTAGTATTTCTTTATCTTTTCTTTTCTTTCTATATTTTTAACATTTATTTTATTGTAATAGTTTGTTCAATGTAACTTTTTAATGTTCTACCATTTATTCTCTTTCTTTCATTTTAGTTAGTTTAATTTTTTTATTAGTACTTTATTTCATTTTCATTTCTTTTCTTGTAACTTAATACTAATATTCTATTTTATTTTCTTTTAGTTAAATGTTCAGTTTCTAGCTTTTATTTTTACTTTTTTTTCTTTTTTTTTTTCTTTTAATGGTAGTGTAGTTCTTTTCTCTAACATTTTGTTAATTAGTTTTAAAATTTCTTATAATATTCTATTTTATTTTCTTCCTCTTCTAGCTAGTGATTAGTTTAATTGTTTTTTATTAGTATTTTTTTAATGTTATTATTTATTTATTTTTTAAAAAGTTTCATTTTCTTTTCCTTTTCCTATAGCTTTATTTTTCTTTTATAACATGTATTTTATTTTTATTCGTTTATTTTGTTAAACTCAAAAATCATAAAAAAACCATTTAAACTAGATTTCTTTCCTAAGAGTAATTTTCTTCTCTTTTTTTTTCTTTGTATTTTCTTATATCTCTTTTAAAAGAATGCAAAAGTGGATAGCTAGATTGTTCTTTTATTAATAAGCATTTTTTAATATTTTTCATCTTAGTATAAGCTTCTTTTGTAACTTTCTTTTAGGATTCTTTTTTTATGCATATTTTATTTTGTATTTTTTATTTCTTTACTAATTCACCATATTAATGCCAGTGCATATTTTAGTTTTTTTTATTTGAAAGCATGCTTAGAATAGTTTAATTTTTCTTTTGCAACAATCTATGTTTAGATAATTTTAGTATGTTTTGTTCTTTTATGAAAATCATGATAGTTAATTTATTTTTGTAAAATTGCATGAGAGAGTGCTCCATGTATCCTTTAATTAGAAATTGCATGCCTTAGGATTTAGAATTTTATCCCTTTATTTATTCTAATTTAGAGTGCTATGTACATATGTTATGTATTTTCCATATTTGATTTTGGATGTTCTTTATTTGTCTCTACTTTCTTTATTTACATGCATTTGTGAAATTTTATAAAGAACTAATGATGATTAGTAGATGCCAACTTTTTGGTTGAGCGAACGCGGTGTCTAACACCTTCCCCGATTTGTACCTTAGCCCTCGAACTCTTTTATTTGGTTAACGTTTTCAAGATCAGTAGTCATTTTTTATTTTTTTTAGTTTTTTTCAAAAATTAAGTGCCGACTCCATTTTCAATAAAAAAGGTTTTCAAATTTTGATTTTTAAGGTGTTAAAATATTTTTTAAAAACATATTTTGAATCCCTTATTTTTGAAACGTTTTTCAAAATAATCCCTAAATTTCAACGCCACAAACATAGCTTTCTTAGGATAAGCCAACTTTATGACAATGGCCACAAGTTATCTTTGATCATACTAAGTGTGTTATTGAAAACTCAATTGACAATAAAGTTATTTTTGAGAGTCATATGTATGAAAATGTTTACATTTTAAATCTAAATGGCCTTTTCAAAAATGACACTAAGTACCTAGCTGCTTTGAGTAATAATAGTTGGTTGTGGCATAGAAGACTTGGACATGTTCACATAAAATTGATTTCAAAACTTTTGAAAAATAAATTGGTGATTGGTTTATTGCAAATCAAATATGAAAAAGACAAAATTTATGATGTATGTCGACAAGACAAACAAGTTAGAAGTTCTTTTCAATCTAAAATGGTGATTTCAACTTCTAGACCCTTACAACTATTGCACATAGACTTATTTGGTTCAACAAGTACTCTTAGCCTTGGAGGCAAGAGATATGCCTTTGTTGTTATTGATGATTTTTTTAGATACACTTGGATGTTATTCTTAGTTTATAAGGATAAAATCTTTGCCTTTTTTTGCAAAACTATCTCGGAGAATTCAAAATAAATTTTTTTTTTCAAATCACAAGTATCTGAAGTGATCATGGTAGAGAATTTAAAAACTAAAATTATAAAAAGTTTTGTGATGAAAGTGGTATAAATTATAACATCTCTGCTCCTAGAACCCCTCAATAAAATGGTGTTGTTGAGAGAAAGAATTAGACATTGAAAGAAATGGTTAGAATCATGTTCTGTGAAAATAATCTATCAAGATACTTTTGGGTCGTGACTGTCAACACAACTTGTTATATCGTGAATAGAGCCATAATTTGAACTTCTCTTAAGAAAATCCAATATGAGCTATGGAATGAAAAAGAACTTAACATCAGTTATTTTCGTGCATTTGGGTGCAAATATTTTATTTTGAATAACAACAAAATTTTTTTGGACAAGTTCGATGCAAATTCTGACGAAGTTATTTTCTTAGGATATTCCATATCTAATAAAGCTTATAGAATTTTCAACAAGAAGACTCTAGTTGTTGAAGAATTTATTCATGCTCTATTTGATGAAGCTAACCTCAAATTTTTAAAGAAATTTTGTGAAAATAAGTTGATTGACATAGAAAAAGGTGTTGAGGACTTCTTCATCAAAGACCAAAAAGAGCCAAACCATGGGAAAGCTACAGATGCACAGTAAAATGAAGTCCAACAAGCTACTGGTATTCAAATCAAGGAAATCCAGATTTGTCTAAGAAATAGAGGTATGCTCATGGTCATCCAAAGAATTTAATAATTTGTGACCCATCTCAAGGAATCAAAACTAGATCCTCTCTACATAATGTTTGTCGTAATTTAGCCTTCTTTTTCCAAATTGAATCAAAATATTTTGAGGAAGCTAAAAATAATAAATTTTAGATCTTGGCTATACAAGAAGAGCTAAATTGATTTGAGAGAAATAGAGTTTGGACTTTAGTCCCAAGACCTAAGGAATACTCCATCATTGGTACAAAATAAGTTTTTAAAAATATAATGGATGAGAATGGAGTAGTTCTTAAGAACAAAACTCAATTGGTAGCCCAAGATTATAATCAAGAAAAAAGTATCGATTTGATAAAACTTTTACTCATGTGGCTAGGGGCCTGAAGCCATTAGGATATTGCTTGCTTTTGTATGCTTTAAAATTTTTAAACTTTATCAAATAGATGTCAAAAGTGCCTTTCTAAATAATTTTATTTCGGATAAATTTTTTGTGAAACAACCTTCTGGCTTTAAGAATTCTAATTTTCTAAATCATATTTACAAACTCACCAAAACTCTTTATGGTTTGAAACAAACACCAAGAGCTTGATATGAAAGGCTGAGCAAGTTCTTGATTGAAAATGAATTTTTAAGAGAAAAAATTGATATTATTCTTTTCATCAAGTCTCAAGGAAAAGATATACTTGTTGTCCAAATTTATATAGATGATATTATTTTTAGTTCAACTGATGAATTTCTTTGTAAGGACTTTGCTAAGTGCATGCATGGAGAATTTGAAATGAGCATGATGGGAGAACTCAATTACTTTATTGGATTTCAAATCTGTTGGAAATATTGAATTTAATTGGCCATTATTCTATAATTGATTTCTGAATTTAATTGGTAGTTTAATTGGTCATTCAATTGGCAATTGAATTCCAAAAATCAATACCATTCATTTGGAAATTGATTTTCTTATTTATTTCTTTTTGTAACCCTCCGTGAGAGAAATTCTATATAAGACCTCCTCTAGTATTCTGTAGAGATATGATGTATGGTGAAGAGGTGAGATACAAGGATACAATTATGAGATTACAAAGTGTTAGAGAGAGAAAAACATACGAGGTACGTTCGCATAGCCGATATTTGGAGGTGTTCGAACGTTCAGATCAACCGTTTTATCTTGGGAGAGTGACGTCGGTGGAGAAACCTACAACTCCCTTGGTAGGTGGTGAATCATTCTTAAGAAAACTACGTTTGCAGAACTTTGTTTGCGTATTCTTTTTTCATATTATTTTCTATATTTTTATTTTTTGTAAATTCAATTTATTGTAATCGTTGAAAGTTAATAATCATATATTTTCTGGACTGCCGAGCATATATTGTGCTATATTTCTCCAACAATCTTAAGAATGATTCATTTTCTTTAAACCTGCTCGGGTTAAATCTTCACTTTTTGTTTTTCAAAAAATACATATAGAAAACGTATAAATATATGTTTATACTTTTAACATATTCTGTGAGTATGTTTAGGTTTTATGGATTCAATATCTTCATTGCTATATGAGAACAATTATCTTGTTCAGAATAATCCAAATCACAGTGGTTTGCTTTTCGCCATAACCCAATCGCCTGTTCAGAAATTTGAGATTTCTGGTTGTTTGTGTCGACACCTTTTTATTTGTGTCGACACTTTTGGCTGCTTGTGTCGATATTTTTCTATTAGTGTCGACCATTTTCATTTGGTTGGTGTTGTGCTGAACTCTCGGTTCTTTTGTGTCGACACTTTTCTCTGTTTGTATCAAAACCTTCCTCTATTTGAATATCTCGGTTCTTTTGTGTCGACGCCTAAGCTGTTTGCGTCGACACCTTCACTGGTTATGTTGACACTTTTCTCTGTTTGTGCCGACACTTGGGATATTTGTGTTGACACCTTCGCTATTTTTGTTGACACTTTTTTTGTTAATGTTAACCCTTTTTTTCCTGTGTGTATTTATCGATTTCTTCATACGTAAGTTGTGCGTGACTTGATGCTTAAAAGAGATCTGATTAGCTAAGGCCGTAGGCAGCTGTGCGCTGCCCCTAGGAACCCCGCTAGGGGGCACAACCTCCTAGAACTCCCACTAGGGAGCGCACCCCCTAGGACCCCACCACATGATAGACTATGTTTGGGGGAATTAAGTTTAGATTGTTAATCTATTCTTATTGTCGATATTGTAAAGATCTAATATGTGAATTGATCTTATTTCAGAAAATATGTCGATTGAAAAATAAGTTGCTCCTGAAAAACAAGTTACTCTTATACCAGGTGTTCTCATTGTTCCATTTTCCCACGCAGATAAGCCAGGAAAGTTTAGAGGAGGAGCTAATTTTAAGAGAAGGCAATAGAAAATGGTGTTCTATCTCACCACTCTAAATCTGGCCAGATGCGTGACTGAGAAAGCTCCAGTTGCTGATGAGAGTACAGACACTTAAAAATTAATGGCAGTTGATAATTAGAAAAATGCTGATTACCTTTGCAAAAATTTTATTCTGAATGCTCTAGATGACTCATTGTACTATGTGTTCAATGAGGTGAAAACTACCAAGGAACTGTGGGAGTCCTTAGATCAAAAGTATAAAATTAAAGGTGCCGGGTCCAAGAAGTTTATAGTGGGTCAGTTTCTTGATTATGTGATGAAAGACTCAAAACCTGTGAAGGTTCAAGTCCAAGAGCTTTAGATTCTGATCAATGAGATCAAAGTAGAAGAGATGTTACTGAGTGAAGCATTCCTAGTGGCTATAGTCATCCACAAGCTTCTTGAAATATGGAAGGAATTCAAGAGCTATTTAATGTTCAAGAGCTATTTAATGACTCTAGAGGCTCTATTCTTCAAACTTAATGTTGAGAAAGGGAATCGAACAAGGAGCAAGAGTGTTAAGTCCAACTCCAACATGGCCAATGTAATGGAAGCTGACAACTCTATTCATGACAGGCATGCCAATACAAGGTTTGACAAGAAAAGCAAAATGTCAAACTAGGACTAAGAGGTCATATTGCCAAAAAATAGAAGGAGAAATTCTTAGAGAAATACTTTAACTGTGACAAGTTTGGGCATCGTGCTTCAGAGCGCAAGAAGCCAAAGAATTCTCGAGCTCAAGCTTATATGGCAGAGGCAATCAAGGATGTCTCTAATATTAATCTCTTGGCCATGGTCTCTGTGGTGAACATGGTAGGCTCAAATTCACAAGAATGATGGATAGACACAAGGGCCACTCGCTACGTCTGCTGTGACAGATAGATGTTTAACATATTTGAGATGGGGGCCCATGGTCAGAAGCTGTATATGGGAAATTCAGCTACCTCAGATGTGTTAAGGCAAGGCTAGGTGATCCTCAAGATGACATTAAAAAAAGAGCTGACACTGAATAATGTGCTCCATGTGCCCGATATTCGAAAGAATCTGATATTTGGGTATCTATTGAGCAAGCACGAGTTTCGAATGGTCTTTGAGGTAGATGGAGTTACACTGTCTAAGGCTAGGATGCATGTGGAGAAAGGATATGTGACCAATGGTCTATTTAAAATGAATGTAATGACTGTCATTCCCACTGCTAATAAAATAAAATCCCTTGTTTCTTATGTGCTTGAGTCTTCCATTTTATGGCATGGTAGACTAGGTCATGTTAATTATGATTCTATGCATATATTAATCAATTTGGAGTACATACCTAATTTTGATGTTGATAAAACACACAAGTGAGAAACTTGTGTGGAGGCTAAGTTAACTAGGTCTTCATTTCACTCGGTTGAAAGAAGTACCGAGCCACTGAACTTAATTTACACTAATGTGTGTGATCTAAAATATGTTCAAACTCCTAGTGCTAATAAGTACTTCATCACATTTATTGACGATAGTACAAAATATTGCTATATATACTTGTTAAAGAGAAAGGATGAAACTTTGAACAAATTCATTATGTACAAGAATAAAGTTGAAAACCAACTTAGCAAAAAGATTACGGTGTTGAGAAGTGACGGAGGTGGTGAATATAAATAACCATTTTGTGGATACTGTGTTGAGCACGGAATTATCTACTAAATCACTGCACCTTACTCACCTCAGCTAAATGGAAATACTGAATGCAAAAATCGTACCTTGAAGGATATGATGAATGCTATGTTGGTGAGTTCTGGGTTGTCTCAGAACATGTGGGGTGAAACGGTTCTCACCGCTATTCACATCCTGAATTTAGTTCCTCGCAAGAAAAATGACAAAATCCCTTATGAGTTGTTTAAGGGTAGGAGACCTACCTATAATTATTTAAGAACATAGAGGTGTCTTGCGAAGGTAGCGATACCTCCTCATAAGAAGGAGAAGATAGGTCCAAAAATCGTTGATTGTGTTTTCATCGGTTACACTCAAAATAGCAGTGCTTATCGATTTCTTATGTATGAATCTGCAATACCAGATATTCACAAGAATACAGTCATGAAATTTAAAAATGTGTCGTTCTTTGAACACATATTTTTATATAGATCCATTAAAGAGTCCAGTTCAGTAAAACGGACTTCGCATCCTGCTAATGATAGCAGTAGAGACCAAGAAGAGGAAGTTGAGATAGAGCCAAGACGAAGCAAACGGGCTAAGAAATCAACCTCTTTTGATCCGAATTTCATAACCTACTTCTTAGAAAATAAGTCTTGTATGTATAAGGAAGCTGTGAGCGGTCCTGAGGCTCCGTTTTAGAAAGAAGTGATTAAAAGCGAGATTGATTCCATACTGCAGAACCATACGTGAGAATTAGTAGATTTGCCACAAGGTAGTAAGCCTTTGGGCTACAAATGGATCTCTAAGAGGAAGATGAAAGTAGATGGATCAATAGATAAGTACAAAACTAGGTTTGTTATCAAAAGATATAGACAAAAGGATGGCCTAGATTATTTTGATACTTATTCTCCTGTTTATAAGATAACCTTATTTCGTATGATAACAGCTATTGCGGCCTTACAAAATCTAGCGATACATCAGATGGATGTAAAAATAGCTTTTTTAAATAGAAATTTAAATGAAAAAATCTACATAGAACAACCTGAGGGTTTTTTTGGGCCTAAAGGAAAAGTCTGTAGCCTAGTTAAATCGTTGTACGGCCTAAATAAGCTCCTAAACAATGGCATGAGAAGTTTGATAATGTAGTATAGTCTTATGGATTTCGAATCAACGGATGTGACAAATGTGTATATATCAAAGACACTGATGAAAGTTATGTAATTCTGTGTCTCTACGTTGATGACATGCTCATTGTAAGATGTAATGATAAGGTTATCCAATCTAATAAAGATATGTTAAATTCAAAGTTTGACATGAAGGATATGAGTCTCGTTAATGTAATTCTGGGTGTCCAGATCATTAGAACATTGGATGGATTTATGTTGTCTCAAACTCATTATGTTGATAAGATTCTGAGAAAATTCAACATTTCTGACACTAAAGTTGCCAAGACCCCGGTGGACCTGAGTCTCCATTTATCCAAGAATGGGGGAAAAGTGTCTCCTAATTGGAATATTCTCAGGTTATCGGGAGTCTAATATACGTAATAAGTTGTACAAAGCATGACATAGCCTATTCAGTAAGTAGACTGAGCCGACACAAGTAATCCAGGACATGATCACTAGAAAGCGATAGTTAGGTTACCACGCTATTTGAGATATACTCGTGATCTGGGACTGTACTACACCAGATATTCGGTAGTATTAAAACGGTACTATGATGCAAACTAGGTATCGGACACGAAAGAGTCAAACTCTACAAGTGGATATGTTTTTCTACTTAGTGGTGCTGCGGTATCTTGAAAATCTTTTAAACAGACATGTATAGCACGTTTTACGATGGAATTAGAGTTTATTGCTTTAGATAAAACAAATGAAGAAGCTGAATGGCTATGGTAATTTTTTGAAGATGTTCCAAGATGGCGTAGACTTATGCTAGCTATTTGTATCAATTGTGATAGTCAATCGGCAATAGGTAGGGCACAGAGTCATATGTATAATGGTAAGTCTAGACATATACGTCATAAACATAATACCATTAAAAAATTATTCTCAAGTGGGGTTGTCACAATTGACTATGTAAAGTTAAAGGATAATATTGCGGATCCGCTGACCAAAGGGTTAACCAGAGAGTTAATTGAACGAGCATCGAAGGGAATGAGATTAAAGCCCGTGACATAAAAAGGTATCGTGAAGAAAAATCTCACCTAGCTAACTAGTTATCCTATGATCTAGGTTCAATGGGACAACCTAATTGCGTATACCTAGGATAGTCACTGTGAAGTTTGAGAACTGTTACCTATTCCTATGATGTAGCGGTGATTTGGGAGGTTAAGTATTAGCTTTTAATGTCTTTTTCCTAGTGAGCCAGGTTGGTATAGAGAAATACTATTGAATAAAAGTCACCTATGTGAGTATGAAGTGGGGCCACTTTTTTGAGAATTTGACAAGGTGAAATTCTCGAGAAAATACTTGCAGAACCAGGAAGAGTATTTTATGGCCAAAATGAACATAACCGTGAGAACAAAATCTTCGTTGTGAAAGTCGTTGTGTGAAGCCTATTGTCTCAATTTATTGCTAAGGCGACACAATTTAAGGCAGTACCGCCCACTTGTTTGTTGGTAAATTCGATGGATTCTCATAAGGGAAGGTTATAGGCTAATCGTTACCTATCCTATGCAGGAACTTTCAGTTATTTATCTCTTTTGCACTCAACTTTGTAATCTGGATTTGTACTCCCGCCAATTTCATTCATGGGGGGATTGTTGGAAATATTGAATTTAATTGGCCATTATTCTAGAATTGATTTCTGAATTCAATTGGCAGTTTAATTGGCCATTCAATTAAAAATTGAATTTTAGAAATTAATACCATTCATTTGGCAATTGATTTCCTTATTCATTTATTTTGTAACCGTCTATGAGAAAAATTCTATATAAGATCTCCTATAGTATTCTGCAGAGATATGAGGTATGGTGAAGAGGTGAGATACAATGATACAATTATGAGATTACAAGGTGTGAGAGAGAAAAAGACAGACGAGGTTCGTTTGTGTAGCTGATCTTTAGAGGTGTTCCAACGTTCGGATCAACTGTTTTATCCTGTGAGAGTGACGCCGACGAAGAAACCTACAACACTATTGGTAGGCGGTAAATCATTCTTAAAGAAACTGCGTTTGCAGGGCTCGATTTGCGTATTTTTTTTCATATTATTTTTTGTAAATTCAATTTATTGTAATCGTTGAAAATTAATAAACATATTTTTTCTAGACCACTGAGCATATATTGTGTTATATTTCTCCAACAAAATCAAACAATCACAAGAAAGCATCTTCATTAATTAATCCAAGTATACTAGAGATTTGTTGAAGATGTTTGATATGAAAAGTGCAAAACCAATAGAAACTCTAATATGCCCTTCAACAAAGCTTGACAAGTATGAAAATAGTAAAGCAGTAGAAAAAAAGAGAAAGAGAAGTATGATTGGATCTCTACTTTATTTATCTGTAAGTAGACCTAACATTATATTTAGTGTATGCATATGTACTAGATATCAAGCTAATCCTAAAAAATCACACATGGCTGCTGTTAAGCGCATCTTTAGATGCCTCTTAGGTACGCAAAATCTAGGATTATTCTATCCTAAAGGAATAGCTTTTGAGTTATTTAGCTATTTTGGTACAGACTTTGCCGGTTGTAAAATTAATAGGAAGAATACAAGTAGAATATGTTAATTCCTAGGACACTCTTTAATATCATGGTTTAGTAAGAAACAGAACTCAGTAGTCTTATCTGCAGTTGAGGCTGAGTACATTGCAGCTGGTAAATGTTGTGAGGCTGAGTACATTGCAGCTGGTAAATGTTGTGTATATATTTTTTGGATGAAACAACAACTAGAAGACTAGGTATAAGTTTAGATCATATTTCTATTAAATGTGATAACACTAGTGCCATTAATATATCCAAGAATCTATACAACACTCTAAAACAAAGCATATTGAGATTAGACATCATTTCATGAGAGATCATGTTCAAAAAGGTAACACAGAACTTGGATTTGTAGGCACAGACCACCAACTTCCTGATATATTCACCAAACCTTTAAATGAAGAAAGATTATGTTATATCAGAAGAGAACTTGGTATGCTACGTATTCTAAATTGATACTTAAAATGCCATACTAACAATAATTATTCAGTGTATATCAAATGCTTTTCATGCTTCATTTTTGTGTGTGAAAGGTGTTGACACAATGCTAAAAGGTGTCAACACATGTGTAAAAGTGTTGACTCAAGGCTATATAGTATCAATATATTTTGATAAAAGTGTCGACCCAAGCTATGTAGTTTGACACAATTCGAATTCTTACTCTCGGTAAAACTTGTGTCAACTCGCTTGTGAGGAGTGTTGACTCAATGAACTGAATGTGTCGACACCATGTTAAAATGTGTCGACACAATTTCTATTTTTGAACATTCCCCGTGTCCCATGAAACGTGTCGACTTAAATGAGATTTGTGTCGGCACATTTCATAGAGTTTATATATATGCGATTTTTTTCTTTTTTTGCGCTCAAACTCTTCAGTCACTAAATAATTGATCGTCTCCCTCCTCTCTATTTCTAGTCGAACCCTAGAGTCGACTCATCTTCCCCACTCCCTCTCTTCGTCTCTCTCTCTCTCTCTAACACACACACACACACACACAACACACACATTTCTCACCGTCTAATGCTACCAAGAGCCATGAGCATGGGAAGCAAATGCCCAGATGAAGTACCATCAAGCCCTAGGGCAACGAAGAAGCAAAAATCAAAGAAATCGAAGTCAACGGCAGCAACGATGTCAACGGATGACTTGGAAATGGTGTTCTCCCTCAAGTTTCAGTACTGCAAGTTCAAAAACTTGTACTTTGCCTCTTTCGCGACTCGAAAGGTAATCCCCAGTTGCTCTATTGATTTTCAATTCTTTGACTCAGTAGAGATGAAGTTCTCTAATTGGTTCACTGACCTCGATTGGATGAACTTGCTTTAAGTTCGTGACCACCACTATCTCTCTCTTAGCAAACTTTTTTATGCCCACATCAAAATCTCTGACATCCCTAACAATACTATCACCACTTGGATGAATAGTGTGGACATTAAGTTGACTTCTAAAATTCAGAATGAAATTTTTGGTGTTCCTGAGGAAGACTCTTCGTCCTTTGTAAACCCAAGAAGAAAACCATTGAAAGCTTCTCTTTTCATAAGGTCGTGAAACAAAATTTTAAACTCAAACAGGTTGACCCATCTAAGCCTCTTAAGGCCAACTCTTTCAAACCCGAGATGAGATTTTTGCATTATATTGCCAATCATATCTTTCTGTCCCAGTTAGAAAATTTTGGTGATGTCATTTTTATGCATATCTTTGTCATGTGATGCATTTTTTAGGGTAAGAAGCTTGACCTTGGATATCTATTTATTTCTGATATGCTTCAATCCCACTCAAAGTCTAACTCCTCTCTTCTCCATGCCATGTTTTTGACAAAGGTCTTTCAACACTTAGGTGTTGAATTAACCACTGAAATGGGTATTCCTTTCTTAAAACATGACTTGTATGGAAAATTAACACTGAAACATATGCAGATTTCTTTGATTGACGACATATGAAGTAGTTATCGTGGTACCCCCTCTGCAAACAGAACTCCTCTTTCCCGCTCCTCTATTCATGCCAATTCTCTTATCCCCTTTATTGTATCTTCTCCAGCCCTATCTCACTCCAGAGCTGACATACTAGGACCTTCATCCTCTTCTATTCCTTCCCCTCCTCCACCTCTTCCTCCTCCAGTTGTTGGTAGTTCTTCCTTAATTCCACCAGTTCGTGCCTCCTCTTCGTAGATTATTGAGCTAGACACCCTTGTTCAAGGGTTGACCTCTTCCACGGCATCCCTTTGAGAGAAGGTTGATGCAATTCTTTATGACATAGATTGTAAAGTATCCCCTATCTCTGACTCCGTGACCAAACTTAAGAAAACCAACCATATTCTATAAATAAATGTTGAGCAAACCTGTGATGCTGGTAAATCACTTAGCAAGAAGATGAAGCACAGTGTTGAATCCATTATGACAGCCAATCTTACCATTTTAGAGCAAGTTAGGAAAGAATATGATGAGGGTGGAGTGATGGTTGTCCATTAGAATACCAGGAATGTAGAATAACACCTTCAGTGGATCTAAGATGCATGGACAAGCAGTTCACGCCAAAAAAAAATCAAAGCGAAGAAAGAAGCAAGACTCAAGAAAGAAGCTGACTTGGCTTTAGTAGCCACCTTTGTAGCTTTGGCAAAACAAAAGAAGAAATATGAAAGGGCTCATTCCTTGAAGGAAAATGCCTATGAAAGAAAGAAGAAGCAAGAAGCGAAGAAAACTTTTACAAAGCAGATGGATGAACCTTAACAAAGGCCCCTTTGATGATTCCAAAATGGGAGAAGAAAAAAGAGAAAACTAAGAAGAAGAAGTTTTAGAAGTTTTTGTTGTGTTTTGATTGAAGGAGAAGATGTAATCTAAAAACATACTTTTCTTTTCTTGTTTATGAGTGTAGATGTGTTTTGTGGATGAAAATATTCCTGTTTAATTTTGATTTTAATGTGGATGAATGGCAAAAACTCCTAAAATGTTGTACTTCATCTTTTAACAATAGTAAATTTCAAGTTTATCTCTGTTATTAAATGACTGTGTTCTTAGTGCATAATCTGTTGAATGGTGGCCTTGAAATTATTGATGAGATATCATATATTGATACTATCATTGCTTGGGATTATGATCAAATTGGTATATCAAAACTGTTGGATGCCTGAGCTTATTTGATTTGTTATCCAATTTTTAATGAATTCGGAATGCTTCTGAATTAAATTACAAATTGTTATAATTGTATGACTTATTTAAGGCATAAAGATAATGAGAGAACTCTTATTCAAAATATTTTTAAATATTTTTTAAAAAATGTTGTAATCATAAAAAAAATGTGAGACTGTTAGTCAAAGGATTTTTCAATTAGATTTTGATAATTTTAATAATTTTTTTTCTAAATTAAATTAATTTTAAAAGATTATATTTAATTATTTTTAAAAAGGTAAGTGTTGACACTTCATGATAAATAAGTTAACACTTGATGCCATTTGTGCCTGCATCAAATGGATTGGCACTCAGTGTTTTGAATAAAAACGTTTTGTGTCAACACAAATAGATATTTGAGTTGATACCTTAAGGTAAAGTACGCGTGAAACTCTCAAGTGTATCGATACTATTGAGAAATTGAGTCGACGCATTAACATCTTTGTCTGAGACGTTTCAGGAACTCAGATGAGTCGACACTAAATGATTTTAGGTCAATACCTTCAGTATTGGACCATGATTCATTTTGAGTCGACACCAAAATATCTTTCGGGTTCAATACTTTGAATTTTTTGGTTGATACCAAATTCACATGAGTCGACAGCAAAATACCCTTCAAAAAATAAAATGAGTCGACACCACAACAAAATGGGTCAACACCAGAGCTACAAGTTATTTCCTGATTCCAAGTCAAAAATGGTCGACACCGGAGCCTTCTGAGTTGATACAAATGTTCCCTTTGGAAACAAGAGTTTTGGGTTGACACTAAACGAAGTTGAGTTGACATCAAGACAATTGAGACTGTTTAAAAGTTTTTGAGTCGACACCAAATGAAGATAAGTTGACTCTAAAAGTCCCGAGACTGATTGTAACTTTATGAGTTGACACTAAACGATCTTGAGTCGATACCAAAGTCTCACCTGAAAAATTTGAAGAAATGCACCAGGTCGACACCAAATGATTCATGAGTCGACACCTTGTGTGGGTGAGGTAAAAACAGAAATTGGGTCGACACCAATGAAGATCTGAGTCAACAAAATCATTTAAGGAACCAAGCCTTAGATATTTTGTGTCGACATAAAATAGTTTTGAGTCGACTCCTGCAATAGATTTCAAATCTCGTGCTGTTCCAACGGTTGGATTTTAGAACATTAGTTGTTTCTCCAATTCACGAACGGTTATTTACTTCAGATAGCTATATAAGGAGTTAATTTTTAGTGCTTCATACCTCTACACATCATTCTATTACTTGAATCTAAAGATCAAAATATTTAAAAAAGCATTTATTGCTCATTCACTCCTTCGGCCGATTCTCTCTTTATTGCTCATTTACTCCTCTAGCCGATACTCTCTTTATTACTCATTTATTTTCAATCATTTGTAAAGAGAGTGAGATAGTGAATCTTTGATTTTCTTATTTATTGTAATAGAGGGTGAGTCAAGTTTGACCTTTTAAGAGAGTGGGTAATCGTCTTTAAATTAAGAGCTCAAGTTAGTTTAGAAAAAATATGAGTTGTTTTGTAGGAATTACTTGAGGCTGTAAAAGGCTTTTGAATATGCTTGTGAATCATTCAATCCTAGTAAATATTCTCAAGTGGAGTCTCAAAGAGTGGTCGTAGGCTTAGAGAAAACCGAACCACTATAAATCTTGAGGTCTAGATCATTTTCTCTCGAATTAGGCTTCTATCGGGTATCGGGCTTTTTATTTCCTGAACATTGCGGAAGGAATAGCTTTCATGGGACGGATAATCTATTGGGTTGGTTTTACTCAAAAGAAAAAAAAAACTCAAAATTTGAATTTTTTAAAAAGATAAAAAAAATCATCCAAAATAAGACATTTTTTGGGGTCTTTATTGGTTTTGTTTCAAATTTGTTATTAGTTTTTTTATTTTTTAGATTCCATTCATTATGAGGAAAAAGAAAAAGTATTATTTAATAAGAATATAGATAAAGTTCAAATATGTCACGCCCCAAACATTCGGATCACGCGAAAGCCCACCAAAATACCTATTTAAGAAAAATAGGTTTTACAATTGAAAATCAAATATAACATTTGAATAAAATTTCGACAGTTCAACTCTCATAAATTGGAAACATGCATTCTCACACATGAAATAGTATATCGCCTCAAGGCGTACAAAACCAGCCATTACAGGCGATACATGACAAGGTACATGTGTAAAATAGGAGAAAATTACGACTAGTCTTCCGTCTCAATAGGCATCTAGGTCATCTCCTCACGTCCACCTGAAAAAGTTTTCAGAAAATCCCAGCACGTGAGCCGAAGCCCAATAGAAACAGATTATAAAGCTGTAAAGCAGAATATGCAATCATATGGTGGGAGCTAGCTCGACCACAAAAGCCAATACGATTTTATCACAGAAACCACCAGTTTCCATCTGAAAACTATCATTTTTATCCTTGAAACTATGTATATAAACCTGAGAGTTATCATGCCACAGTTAAGGGAAAGCAGTAAAACAACATTCTCCAGTCGGGACAACAATCAACCGAGGAGATAAGATAAATGAAATCCTATGTACCGACTCTATCATACAAGACAAGGTAACCGCTATAGACTCCTGCCCATTATCCTAGTCTTGAACCACTGAAGATCAGCTAGATAATGCCAAGTTCTATAAGGAGTGATGACAATGTAAAACTTAGTTTACGGCACAGCCCCCAAAGGCACTAAGCACCTGATAACCACATAGTTTATGGCACCACAGCCCGAGGGCACTAAACACCCAACCACCTCATTTACGGGGACTAACCCGAAGGCACGTAGGTACCTACTCTGCGCACGTTTCTAGACTATCACCAAGGAGCAATGAAAGCCCACTCACAAACCCATTGTCTCGGTACATCTATGGATAACATTTCAAACCAACCCATAAAGCTGATATACAACACATGTATATATATATATATATATATATATATCTGTGTGTGTGTGTGTGTGTGTGTGTGTGTGTGATCCAATCCATGAACCCTGGAGATCAAACCAAAACATGTAAAAACATGATTTTCTCCAAAACGTTTTAGAAGTTGAGACTCAACCCCGAGGGCTAGTTCCAAACCTTCACAAACACATTTGAAAAGTTTCCCAAGACTCCGTTTTCAAACCATCCCTTTAGAAACCTCTGGTGACCCCCTTGAAATCATAAAATTTCATAAAAAACCTCGGATAGACATCACACGAGGAAAACTTGAAACAAAATACATCATTTTCCAAAAATAGCCAGGTTCAGTCGATTGGGCTCACCCTCCAGTCGGCTGAAAAGCACTTTAGAACGAGGGAACCAAAACAGAAGCTATTTCAGTCGACTGAACCTCCCACATGATGATCTAGTCAACTGAACTCATAGGTTCAGTCGACTGAACCAGCTCAGATCACGTTTTGAGCTACCAATTTGGTTTTCAAACCTCAAATCAAGCCTAAAAAACACCCGTTTTGATACCTAAAAGCATACCTGAGCTCAATGCTATCATAAAACCTCGAAAGGAACACCCCTCTTTCGATTTCATCCAACCAAACGCCGAAGAACGGTTTTAACCCAAAACTGGATGTAAAACACAAATCATCTTTTCATGCGTTTTTAAATGGTGAAACAACGTAAGACTACATATATATCCTTCATACAACAGTAGAATCTAAAATCCTACCTCGTTGGGTCAAAAATTCGATGTCTTGATCCATGTGCAAAT